>JANHGC010008088.1:238295-254450 GCA_027560395.1 Boaedon fuliginosus
ACGCCGCCTCGAGTTCCCCATTGGGGGAAGAGAGGCGGGATATAAATTAAATAAATAAAAAATAATAATAATAATAATAATAATACCTATCATAAACATACAATGGATTTTTACTGTTAATTTTTTTAAAAGCTATGTCTTTTAGTTCACTATGTGAACTAATGCTAGACTAATTTTTTTAATTCATGTTAATAACTAGTCATTACTGACATTGTTAATATCAGAACCGTTTTGTACCTAAATAAAAAGTATCTTCCATTCAGTAGCAGCAAGAGATTATAGGAAGGCCTGTTTTCAGATACAGTGTGTAATCTGGAAAGCCATGATGCCTCTTTAAAAGATTGTCTGAAATTTCTTTTAGCTAGAAGAATTGAAGTTGGCTGAATCACAGGAGATACAGATAACTGTAAACCAGTCTGCTGGCTTACAGTTACTATCATTCCAGACATGTAACCACACACATTAGGTATAATTAGAATTGCCTTTCAAGCGAGACAGAGGGCATTAGTTGGATAAAAGTTTATTACAAATGACCTCTGGAAATTCTGAATTTGTGCAATAGGGATTCTCTTATGGTGATAACAGTGGCAATATGTACTTATTTTTCTGCTTGTCATATATTTAGATAGCCATCCAAAAGCCCTCTTGAATACGACTCATTCTTTGTTGGGCCTGCTGTTACAAATATTTATGAGTCCTTCGGGAGTTGGGTGGCATAAAAATATAATAAATAAATAAATAAATAATAAATAAATAAATAAAACCCACTGCAACAACTAATTGTAGTTGTGATGATGAAGTCAACCCAAAATTTTTGTAAATAAAATGATATTATTTTTACTGCCTGTTTTTATAAATCACAGTTTAACAATTTTTTTGCTATCAAGTGTAGTAATTCATTTGCCTGCTATTTTTTACATTTTAGGTTTGTTTTTTTAAGTACAATTTTTATTTGTAGATATTCAACTGTTGTGAATCACTCTATACTTTTTTTAATCAATTAAATAAATGAGTAGCATGTCTGACTCCAGTTGAAATATGTGCTACGCTCTGACTAAGAGTGTGCAAAATAGAGTTGTGTCTCATTCTATTATAGTTCTTGTTATGCAAATACTATTAGAGTAAGTTGTGCACTTATATCTTTGTTTAGTGCTATTATCAGACAATCAATCAATTAATCAATCAACCAATCAATTAAAAACCTTCTGTTTGGTGACACTTTTGATAACATTGCAGTTATCTTCTATGTGGCTTAAAATAAATATTTGTCTGGATTTGTAGCAGACTATTTGAGGCAGGCTGTGAAAACTGTGCCTTCTAAAAATAAAAGCTTTCTCTTTTAGGACTGTCAGAAAAAGCAACAAACACCTCATGCTTCACACTTCACACTTCCCTGCGCAAGATAGCTTCACACCAGACATTAAATGGTTTATTTATCAGTGTTACAAAATAGAATACAATGTTTTTAAACTCTGCATCTTGTTACATTTCAGAAGTTCCAGAATCCTAATTGCACATAATGGGAGAAAAATATGAAATAAATATAAACTGCATTGAAGTGAATATTACATTACATGTTTTTAAGTCATTAAGCTTTAAGAATATCACTTAAAATACAGCACATTTGATAAGGTTTTATCATAGCTCAAGAGATCCAGGACATGTAGCCTAAGGGCATTAGGCAACAGGAGTTTCAAAAGAGCCTTCAGTCCTCTTCCATATCTTTCTACAAGCTGTCACCAAGCTGTAATTTTTAATAGAACATAAAGAGAAAATTATTAAGTGTTTGGGGAGTAATGATGTTATCTATATTTAATTCTTGTTCCTTGTTTGTTTTGCTTCAAGTACTTATGAAGCTGCCAACTCAAACACTAAATCTCTAAATTAAATGTGGTAAATTTAAAGGTAAATTAAATGAAACAATGTAGTTTTTCCTTAACATTGCTTACTTCTTTTTAATGATATTTTAAGCTCAGGCCTGGGTTTAAAACACATTAGATAATCCTGCACTGGCCGCTTCATGTTTTTGTTGACATATAAATTGTCATAGTCTGTTTCACAATGTCTATTTCACATTGGTTGATTAATAGATCTAATTTATATGGCTGTTGATCTATCCAAGAAATCTGGAAGGCAAAGGAAATAAATAAATAAATAAATATTGATATTATGGATGAAAGCTGAACACCAAATGCTCCTTGTGAAGATTTTAAACATTCATAGCAGAAATTAGTATAAGGTTTATTGGAACAAGCAACTGAATTATTTCTTTCATTGATGTGTTTTTGTCAACAAGCACCTTGCCAGAAGGAATTCTGGGAAGCCTGAAATAAGTAAAAAAAAATCAGTCAATTCAAAGAATGTGATTAATATCAGAAAGCTGAAAAACATGTTAGAACTGTTTATACTTTGTTGAAGTCTTGTCCAGGAAGTGACTATAAGTCTAGATTTTTTTAATCTATTGTGAACACAATAACTGCCAAAGAAATGAATCAACATATGGAATTAATTGTTGCCCTAAAGAAACAGGACCTTTGAGAGCAGTTCTTACAATACAAATCTTTTAGAATATCCTATATGTAGGATTGACTTGGATTTCAGTGCTGTTCTCAATTACTTTAATTGTTAACTGGTGGCCCATGGGCCGGATGCATCACGTGCAAGCTGCACCCCCCCCCCAGCTCCGTGAATGAAAAAAACATTGCAAAACATCACGTGACAGCAACATGATAACACGAGTTTGACTCTCGTGGTTTAGAGTATGAAATCACCAATATACTTTTCTGAAAATTGCTGAAAATTACACATCAATGCTTACATGAAATTCAACTCGACTAATAATTTGTGAGAAGGAGGAGGAAAAGGAATGGAATAGAGATTATTATATTTCAAAAATACATGCCAATACAAATCAAGTGAGGAGAAAAAGATTAAATGAATAAATTGGAAGTTTCTTTTTTTTAAATTGATTTTATTTTATTAAATTTATACCCCTGCTTTGCTTCCCTTCCTGCCAATCCAAAGGTCAAGTTATGAAGCTTCATAATCTGTTATAGTTTATTGAAGACATGATAGGAGGATAGCCATGTTATTCTATGGTGAGAAAGAGTCAGCAATCTAGTGGTACCTTTTCCAATTATTCTAATAAAAACATAACCAGCTCATAAAATATGCAACTTTTAAGTAACATTTGTTAGTCATGTTCTTGAGTCCTTCACTGAGAGTATTACAGAAAATTATCCTTGATATTTTAACAATTCATGTGACTTTGGATATTATCACCATCAAAGTTATTATCAATACATCATATTACTATAGTAATAAGAGATGTGTATACTAAACAAAAATGATATGATTCTACAAAGAACTAAAACAAAATACAGTCTTCCTATAGGTCTATGATTAAAAGTCTATAATTTGCTTGCTAACTATACTATGTAATAATGAATATCTAATGAATCTGAAAATCATGTTATTTTTTTGGTAGCCTGCCTCCTTGTTGGGGGGAAAGAATCTTCATCCATCTTTGCATTTGCCTACTTTAAAAAAAATAATAGGAAGAGTAAAAGGCTACAAGTAAATAGAAACCAGTTTCCCCTATGGTTATTTATCATTGGAAACTCAGGTTATTATGAAATGAGAAATAGCAGAAATAAATGACAGTAGGCTATTACTACTGAACAATGTCAGATATTTAGGGAATAACTGAGGGAAGTGAAAAACCTTGGATACCTGTCTAATGAGACATGTGGCAGGAAGCTGGCCAAAGTTATAGCTAAAGTTCTTGTGAATTTCCAAAATGCATTGGAAAAAAATGTGCTCCAGCTCAACCAGAGCACAGAGTTCTATCAAAAAGTTGAAAGGCTGTAGAAGAAGAGCCTTCACCCTGTTTCAAGGTGGAAAGCCCTAGCCGACTTCATCTTGCATGCATGGCGCATAGTGGCAGTCTAACTTTATGACTTTTAATGACTCCAGAACATCTCATCACTTGTGAAGGAATATGCTGGAGTTTGCCTTCACTCAGCTTGACAAGGTGATTGGTGCTATATATTGCCCTCTCCTTTCCCACTCTTACATGAAAACACTTGTCAGTTCTATCAAATTTGGTAAGACAAGCACCCATGACACCTAGGAGAAAATGTAACTCAGCTGACATCCAATCCATACGCATATAATACTTGCAGCAATAAGCCTAAATTCAAGGGATATATGCAAATTCCCTTTATTTTGCCACTCCAATTCCAGGATGTTTACCTGCAATGGGATGCTGGAATTGATTGAAAACATCACAGATCTTCCCTTGATCAAGCTTTAATTTTCTTTGGAATGAATATTTTTTTTATTTCTATTGCTTTTTAATTAAAATATTCTGTAATATAATTATCTATGTAATTATAAAGAAATCTGGTCATTACTGTTTATCAAAGTTTAGTGCTAAGCAAATATATTCCTTGTTTTTATTTCCTTTACATTCTTATTATTTCTTATTCTAAATAGATTAGTACTTAATTGGGCAATTAATTATCTTTCTTTCAGCCCAGTGCATCTCACAGGGTTGTTGTTGTGGGGAAAATAGGAGGCAGAAATATTAGGTATGTTCATCACCTTGAGTTATAGGTCTAAAAAGATGGGGTGAATTAATAGCTTCGTGAGTTTGCAAAGCAAAAATACCTTTGGTGCATGTAATAATTAGGGCTTTGTTCCTTTTCAATGGTGAATCTAAAGTCAAATATGTTTCTCTAACATGAAGCTTAATATACAACCTTGAGCAATAGTATCCTCCATTTCAAATACCATCTGCTCACAAGTTATATTTTTGGGAAGAAACGATTTCTCAATATTGCTGTTTATTTACAGGCAATTCTTTGCAAATGGCTCATAACTCAAACTCAAGTAAAAGTATTTGACTGCTCCTCAACTCTCAGAATAATTAGTAAATGTTTTAAAGTCTCTGTATAGATCTTAAGAAGCTATCTATTTATTTATCACATACAATACAGTCTTATGCTATATACACAACACTGATTTCACAGTTATTTAGAGATACCATGAATTCAGTCCCGGGTAGGAAGCAAGCCTAAAGCAGCTGTAAAATGAGTATCTCTTTCTGAATAGTAGTTCTGTTCGGCTGACAACTCTACAAAATTTTGAGGACAAATGAATAGACTATACAATCCCCCTTTATTTGTTATTGAAAGGAAAAGTAATTAAATGGTCATGTTAGTTGAGAATTGTGTGAATTTGGATACCAACAAATGAGAGGAAGTAAGAATTGCTATAGAGTTATATAAGATGTTACCAAGTTGTAAATTTTAAATGGGCAAAAGAACCAAAATTGTTAAATATATGACTATATAAGTATGACTAATATTAGCATTTGCTCAGTGCTGGGTCATTGGGGCTCTTCGAGCTTGGTTGTTTTCTTGCAGATATTTCATTAGCCAAACTACGTAACATCATCAATACCTAGTTTAGTTAATGAAACATCTGCAGGACAACACCCACGCTCAGAGAGCACCAAGGACCCCTAATCTCAACCCTGAGCTACACACATTCTCCTTCATTTGCTCTGTTCTCATCCATTTTTTTTTGCGATGGGCATGTCTTCCCAGAACAAGCTTAGGGTTGATATTGAGGGCCACAGATTCCTCTTCAGTGACAGTCCAATTATACACACATCTACTGTAATTTTTTTTTAAGTGTAGCTATTTCAATAAAGTCCATTCTTGTTCCTTTTAGCTTTATTCTTCTGGAAAGACCACCAAGTTCTTATTTAGAAAACAGTAATGTTGGATATGCAAACCAAGTCGAGAATAATCTGTCTTTTTTGTTTGGGTTCACAGGAGTACCCAAGTCTGAAAAATCTTCTAAGAAATCAGTGTTGCAGAAAAATATTCTTTTTCCACCCAAATCAGTGGCTTTTCTGTGTTCTCAATTTTGAGTAACTTCACTCAAAGTAATGTGAATATATAAAAAAGATTTTTCATAAATTTAACATCCACCTGCTTGTCCAAATAGTATTTAAGATTGTTTTATGTGATAAGCATGGATTGGGTTAAACCACTGAGTTATTTAAATCATTGGCTGAGCGAATTATCCAAACATTAGGATTTTTTGTGACTAAATATTTATGACATCTAGTAAAGCCTTAGATACATTATAAATGGCTAAACGTTCCGGTTTTTCTTTCTTGTTTTAACAGCGATGTCCAGGAAAAGTTTTCCTTTTTTCATGATTTACTTTTCTGTTGTTAATTTTTACATAGACAAAACTAGTTTGAGAAATGTAGGAAAGGGAAAATAATTTGGTGCAGCAGCATAAAAATTATTTTCTAGTTTCACCTTTAGCGGCATACAGTTTATTTTATTTCAGAGCACAATGAAGAAAACAGAGTTAGAAATTACATAGTATATATTTACACTTCTCTTCAGGTTTTCTTCCTTTAAAACAAAAAATATAATTCCAATGATGACCAGTTCGCCCATCCCCCAGATGGAACTTTGTGAAAGATTATATTTTAATTTAGAATTAGCATACATATCATCAAATTTAGATGCCCTTTTTATAGCCTCATAGTGGGATGGGATACTTTGGGTTTACTCCTTTATCATCCTGTCCTTCATTACTCTGTAGATTCTCTCTACTTCCTAGCATAAAGGCAGCTGCTTGCTTGCTGTATCAAAAAGTAAAACTAACCTTACAAGTTTACCTTCATCCTTCATGGGGGAAGGAACTTTATTGGAGATTCCTGTACGTTACCTGTGTTGGCAGCAGATCATCTCTTTGGAATCATTCATGAATTAATCACTTTAATCCTTGGTTTGGACACCAACCCAGACACATTTATCATTTCCCCCCATAATCTGTATGTAAAAAAAGAAAAAATAAACAACTCAGCAACCTCAACGTTTTCAGGAAAATTAAATTTTTATGTTCACCTATTGAGAATGAATGATTCCATATCTTTTTATGCCTTTGAAAGAATAGAGAAAGAATCTCCCCATCCCCGCGCATGCACGGCAGAGGCCCAAAAATCAGGTGGCTGGGGGAGCATGGGGAGGTTGCACGTGCATGTGCAGGGGGGATGGGCATGCGCATATGCATGTGCCCGGGTGCGCTTTCACATGCAGACCCGAAAAGGTTCATCACCACTGCTATAATAACAAAAATATCATTATGAATTGAAGTAAATATTAAATGTATAACTCAAGAGCACTGAAGGGTCTACAGAAAAGAAAGATAAGCTTGATTTAATTAATATTTTGCTCCAAGCTGTGGCTTTGGTGAGAAAAGACTTTTAGGCTGACATACTGTTTCAATAAGAAATATGGAAGGGATTTGGTTGCTTCTTTTTTAAATAAACTGATGTCAATTGTGGAAATATATGTTCTTGTGGTTCTTACATTGATGGATCTTTTCTTAAAGGACTATTTCTACTTCAAACACATATACTGCAGGCAGGCAGGCAGGCAGACAAACAGACAGACACAGTGAGAGAGAGAAATAGGTAGAGGGACCTCCTTTTTATTTTAATTCCTTTCTGTGGAATATTTAATCCTTCTTGATACTTTAGATATAAAACTTCCTTGATTAACCCTAAACCTTTGGAACACCTTATCCCTCAGAGCTTTCCCATTTGGTCAAAGAGTGTTATTTTTGTTTTTAACTTTTAGTACTGTAACCCAATCTTTCAATTCTGTTTTTAACTTTGCTCTTACTTACACCTTTATATTTGGTGACATGTTTTTATTATAAACTACTCAGAGTCACTTAGGTGAGAGGTGGGTAGTATAAAATGTGATGAATGAATAAAATAAATACCTAAAATAGAACACAATTTATTGAACATGCTCAGAATTTATTTATTTGTTCAGTCAATGATAAGCAACGTAAAATAATAAAAAAGGAATAAAAGACAACAATTACAACAATTGTTGTACATGCAGTTATTGTTGTACCAGTCTACAAAGGGGACACATTTCCTTCTTTATGGCCAGACCCTGTGAGGGTAATGTATCCATCTCTACTCAAGAGTTCTGCTTTACTGCCCCAATTCTTGTCACATGATTTATTTGGTGTTCAAGGGTCTTGTCTCCAGGGCACAGAAATTAGGCTTGACGGAGAATGCAAAACAGCTTTCAAGGAGGTGGAAACGCCACTGTGGGTGCTAGAACTTGGGATTGGTGCCTTGTGTCTTTCCAGGATATTCCATTTGTTTTCATTCCTTTTGTTCCTCAAACCAAAATTACAAATTTCAACAAAGGAAATAAGAAAATGAAATGCCTAAATTTCATGAGTCGCCAGCCTTCTTTAAGCAGATGTGCCTTTTTTCTTAGCCTTTTGATTGTAACCACCACAGAGCCAGATGTTTTGCCTTAGCAATAATTTGAACTCTGAAAAATCCTATTGCCTAAGCAAGATCAGTGTCCTCCAGCTGTGTATATTGATTTTAAAAAACCACAAAAAATAAAAATTAAATAAGAGACAGAAAGAGATGTAAAAATCTGGAGACTGATACTACATGCATGGCATCTTATGAAACTGAATTTATTTAATTGAAGCTACCTTTTCATATTTCCTTTATATTAAGATCTCCACTTGTGTCATGCTATGCCTTTCTTTAAAGATCAACCCCAGTGTTTAAAAACCCTTCTGCAATTAATAACCATCTTTCCTACTTATTCCAGGGTGGGTGATTTAATTACTATTTTTCAGCATGCATCCTAGTTTCTGCTCTCTTCTTGTATGGATTCCTTGTTTATGAGCTATTTTTATTTTAATTCAGTATTTTATCACACTCAGGAGTTTAATAACAATAACTCAAAATAGCAGGCTCAATGGAACTGTCCTTTTTAAATACCATTTTTGGACGAGAAAAGCCAGATATGATACATGGTTCTAGTAGTTAAAGTTGCTGCCCCTTCTGAAGAGGCATTCTGGAAAAAGGTCTCCCTGCTTTCTGTTAAACTATGATCTCTAATATATTGTAAACCTCATTTTTCTACTTAAAACTGCAAAAACTAAAACAGCAAAAGGTAAAAAAAAACAAAACCCCAAACCCACACATCTGAAGCTGTAACTTTGGGCTGCAAATTGGTAATCTATAATAACACATAGTTTATCACTTATCTTTGATATTCAGGTCAAAATAATTGATTTAATTTCCTAATGAACACAAATGCTTTATTTTTTGTAATAAACAGAACAATACAATAGTATTTTCAAGCAGTTGTCACTGATTCAGTATCAAAGCAGAATCCACTACTAACAGTTTCTGTGCTCTTTTAGGTTTTATGCTATTAGTAGCACAGAGTGATTAGCTGCCCTATTACATGATTGTACCCTCATCCCCTGTACAGGCCATTTACCACTACCTAATTGCCAGATACAGATAACTCTATTTTCTTCCCCCTCCCACCCCTAGAATAGCACTGGTACCTGATTTTTCATTTCAGAAGTGCTGCTTTCTGACCTGAGATATCTTCAATCCTTCAGAGCAAATAGTGTCCAGATTTCTTTCTGTCCTAGTAGTAGCTCACCTCTGACTGGCTGCAAAGGCCCTGTTATCCAGTAGCGGGTAAGTGTCCTGGTTAGCTTTTTTGCCTTGAGTTTTCTTGGAAAATATGTTATCTCCTGGTTGGCAATAGCATTCCCTCTCTCTCTCCTACTCTTTCTGTTATTATAATATTGCAGTTGATCCAACAGTTTTCACTAGTGTTAGATTGCCTAGTCACGTATATTGTTCATTGTAGTGGCTAACAATAAGGAACCATTCTCTATATTCCTTCTAAGGGGTGTCAAACTGGCGGCCCATGAGCTGGATCTGCAGGCTATGCCCACCCCAGCTCCGTGAAGGGGGAAAAGTCGTGATACATCACATGATGGCAGTTGATCCTGCAAGTTTGACACCCATGTTCTAACATATGCAGCCATGCCATAGCTACACTAATATTTGGCTCTCAACAAGTCATAGCCATGGATATTGCCTCTTCTGAGTTGCTGTTTCTCATTTTCTATGTGTGTTTATTGGAGGATGGCCACGTCTATGTTATTATTCAATAAAAGTTTGGAAAATGTTGGTTCTTTGATCTGCTGAGTCCCTCAACATTGATTTGGCAAATCAGAATAATATTGCCTGATCTCTTTTGTCATCTGGGCCTGAAAAGGTTTTTTTTTTCATTTTCATTTTCATTACCATGTGTTTTGAAAGCCAAGAAAGTTTACAGAGAAGTCCAGCTGCCAGCAGTTGCTGGTTCATTTTGTTCACACTGGGGCACTATTCAGGGTGCACCACGATGAGGCAAACTAGCTTCACACTCCCTTTCAGGAAATATCAAACTACGCAAATAAAACTTAATTTTTTAAATAAAAATATAGATTCTATTACAATTCTCCTCTTTTTGAAACATATCCATTCATAGTATTTCCCAAGAAGCACTTCATGTTCACACTCACTTCAGATCTTTATTTGTGAATAGCCAGGTCACAGTAACATGTAAAGATAGAGTTATTCACTGTGAACTGGTTACAAATCATATCTAATTTTCTGTCCCTGTTTTTCCTCTTCCTTTTCAGCATGTCATAATTAGTGATTAGAAGTTGATGAAATTCACAGTCATCAGACTGAAGGATCTCATAGATAGCTCATTCTTTGGGGAAAACTGAATTCTGGTTTAGTGCCTGGATAAATGCAGCTGATAAATGAAGTATATGTAGTGCCTGATTGGTTCTTCCTTCCTGTCATAGGAGAACGGCACTTCCTGTTGTTAGTATGTCTGTCTACATTAAACAGCTTTTGCCAGCAGGCAGCCCATCAGAAGAACCAAATCTGCCTTTGACACATTGGGTGTTCTGTCATCACAAAAAGCTGAAACTACTAACTGAAGTTACTGAAACCAATGATGTACTAAATACAAATCTAAGGAACAGAATTGAACTATACATAGCATTTTAATAACTCAACAAAAATATTCATAAACACATTTCATCCTACAGTTTTATTTCATGAGTTTTACTTATCTTGTTCATTCACTTATTGAAAAAATTGATAATGTATTAATATATTTGTGGAGTAAATGAATTATTGTAGGAAGCATACAAGGCATACACTTATCTTTAGAATTTATTAAACAAGCTAATAAGTTGATAAAGCAAACCAAAGGAAAATATCCTTGTGGTGGGTTAACTATTGCACAATATTCCTAATTTCACATTCTACTAAAATAATGTTTAAGATCATCAATTATTGAATGGAGTCCTACCTGGGAAGCAAGATGTCCTAGCTTGTTTTTTTTAAGGCTGAGGAACAAGAAACATGATTATTGATAAGCACTGGATAACTGACATAACTGAGAAAGTCAAAGAATATAAAACAGAAACCAATGTGTGCTTTTTTATTATAGAAAATCCTTTTAATTATGCTGACCATTCAAGTGGTAGAATGTCCTCAAGAAAATATCCAGAGCATCTCATTGCCCTCATTAAAATCTATACCTAACAGGAAGACACAGTCCATCCACAAACTTCAATAAACCATGCAATAGTGGTGATACTACGTTGATAGCTGAAAATGTAAATTATTTGTAAGCTCCAGTAATGAAAGTCAAGGAACACTGTAAAAAGATTAAGGTAAATAAAAAGAACAAATGACAACAGATATAACAATGACTGTCAGAACTGACAAGATGACATTGAAGTGGTGGATACGTCTACAAAGATTAAGAATAGGCAGATGTTATATTTACTATGATCCTCTATGGAGGATCCTCTATGGAAATGAAAGTTGAAGAAACAGGATAGAAAGAGTTTTTCAATGCTTCTGAATTTTGGCCCTGGACAGGACTCCTGATAATATCATGAGTCGCTCTGGAACTTGCTCCCCGTCGAAATTAGGACCATCTCCAGCCTACCTGTCTTCCGCAAAGCTGTCAAGACCTGGCTCTGTGGACAAGCGTGGGCCTGACTCCCTATACCTCCCCCCGGAGACGATTTGTCAGTGTGATTGGGTGAATGAATGGGTTTTGTTGATCTCGATGTATAGGACTGTGTTTTTACTGTGACTGTTGCCGCCTCGAGTTCCCCTTTGGGGTGAAGAGAGGCGGGGTATAAATCTAATAAATAAATAAATAAAATGTTTTAATTATTATATATATATTGTTCTGCACTGTTTTTTATTGTAAGCCGCCTAGAGTTCCCTTGACTGGGGAAATGAGGCGGGGTATAAATATAAACAAACAAACAAACAAACAAATAAATAAATAAATGGCCCCCTGCCAACAACTGCTCTTGAAAGCCCGCCCTGTTCCCACGTGGTTTTCGGAGGCTGCCGAGGCTGCTGGAGAAGGCGGGGTGCTCTTGGGCGGCCCACTGGAAGTCTCAGGAGAGTGCGCCACGCTCTCCGTGGCCTCGGGAGCCACTCACCTTTCTTCCGCCAGTAAAACTTGACCGTCTTTATCCTCTTCCCCAGTTTTACCATGTTGCAGAGGTCATAGATAAGCCTTTTCCGAAACAGCTCCAGGACGGAAGTCCCCGCTCTACCTGAGACCGGCTTGTAGGCGCTGCAAGGGTCTTTCAGAAAAATAACAGCGCCTGTGGGGGGGAAGCGGCACACAGGCGGATCCTGAGGCTCACGTGAACACCAGGGCTGGGTTTTGAAAAAACAAATAAGGAAAGGAATACAGGTAGCCCTCGCCTTACGACCGCGATCCAGCCCGGCCTTTCTGCTGCGAATCGGGACAATTGTCAAGGGAGTTTCTGCTCCATTTTATGGCCCCCCCTTTTTTTTTTTGCCACGGTTGTTAAGCGAACCACTGCGGTCGATAAGTTAGCAACCCAGCGTTGTTAAGTGAATCGGGCTTCCCCCCACTTGACCTGGCTTGTCAGAAGGTCGCGAAAGGGGATTACGCAACTGCCCGCGACCGTCATAAAGAGGAGTCAGTTGCCAAGCGCCTGAATTTTGATCATGGGGCCATGTCATAAGTGTGAAAAAGGGGGGGGGAAAGTAAGTCCCTTTTTCAGCGCCACTGAAACTTTGGATGATCACGAAACGAATTATTGTAAGCCAAGGACTACCTGTATGTAAAAAAAACCATTTCCCTTGTGTGTGTGTCTGTGTGTGGGAGTCTGCACGCATAGGCAGAGGGGTGTCAAGTTAGGCCTTTTTTTTGATAGCCCAAAAGGTTCTCCATCATTTCAGCAGACTTACTTACGGGAAAGGCCTCCTTGCCTCTGTGTCGTCGGCACTCCCTGACTTGGCGGTACGGGACCCACAGATTATTCCCTTTCGATCATGGTTTGTCCTTGATACAGGAGGTTGGTGTTGGGGGGCAGCAGATCCGTCCTGATCTCACAAGAGCTCCTGGTGGCCCTCTTCGTAACCGTTGCTCGCGTGGCCTTGTCAAGATTGAAAAACCCCGAAGCTTCTTGCGACCATTACGGCTTTTCAAGTTGCCGAAGATTGGAGGGGAAGGAAGGGCGAGACGGGACGCGGAGGCTGCAATCTTCCACCGTGAGAGCCAAGGACGCTTCTGCAGGCGTCTGCCACGACCTGGGCGGTTATCAAAGCAACAGGCCCGTTCCTAACTGGACAATGCGACCCGTTCCCTGGGAGGAAGGGATGAAACTCATGTTGAGCTAGGCAGGGTTGCGCAGGAAAATGTAGAGTTGGTTTTGCCTTCTTCAGTGCCGGAATGATGTACTCAATAAAGTTTTGCTTCGGGGATTTTAAAGTTCCTTGAAGAGACCTGCTTTTGTTGGATCTGTGAGTTGGACGGATGATGGATGTCCTCCTTGACACTGTTGGGTTGGGGCCCCCTGCGTGGCAGCAGTTGCCCTCCTTCTTCTGTGGATGTCTCCACTTGATAGTTGAGGGTGAGGAGGATCGGCCAAACAGGCTCTCCCTCGGAAGGGCCCCCAGGACTTTGGTTCTCTCCCACGTTCATTTCCACACAACACGGAAACTCTCGAGGAAGCCAGCCTTTGGTTCAGAGGGCCACGTCATCCACATGTGCTGAGGACACCAAATGGTGCATCACACCCCAGGCAGTACTGGCAACGTCTGGGGTCCAGGGTTTGAAGGCTGTTGGGGTCTGGATGGAAAGATATGGGCTGAATTCAAGCAGGACACAGTTGCTGTTTGCTCATCAAGGCCCATCATCCTGTCCACTATCATCATTATTATTTTTTTGCCAAGAGGGACGAGAATGGATCTCCTGGGACCTCCTTCTCCAAAGAATTCATAGATGATGCCAAGAAGTGCCAACAACATCTCAGTCCCTCCATGAAGAAACGTCTCCATTCTAGAAGAACGCTGAGGCTCCTGCATCCTTCCCAGGACTTCCAAAGGGCCATTGGGGAAGATTTTCAAGGGCCTTGTCCTTCGCTTGCAGAAATACGATCAAGGCCTGGCATCAAAAGGTGGAACTGTGCTGGTGCGATATAAGGACCGGGGAGTAGAATATCCTGATGTGCTCAGGGACATTGCTGTCTACGCAGAAGAAGCTACAGGACCAGGGGAGGTGGACTTGCCCCAAGCAGCCCAGTCCTCAGTCATCCCCCTACAAGCTGAGACAACTTCAAGGGATCGTTCCCCATCTCGGTGGCTGGATTTGGTTAGCTACTCTTGGGATGTAGGAAAAGGACAGATGGAAACAGGGGTGGAGTCAAGAGAGGAACCAGCCTGGAATCCTCACGTTTCCATAAATGGTCCAAGTCAAACCCTTCTTGAATTCTGTGATTCTTATCTAGCGCCAATTTAACACTCACCGTTAGATGACTAGATTCACGTAAGGGAAAGGTTCCCCTCGCACATACGTGCTAGTCGGTTCCTGACTCTAGGGGGCACTGCTCCTCTCCATTTCAAAGCCGAAGAGCCAGTGCTATCCGAAGACGTCTCCGTGGTCATGTGGCCGGCATGACTAAATGCCGAAGGCGCACAGAGCACTGCTCCCTTCCCACCAAAGGGGGGTCCCTATTTTTCTACTTGCATTTTTTTTACCTGCTTTCGAACTGCTAGGTAGGCAGAAGCCGGGACAAGTCACGGGAGCTCCCTCCATTACGCGGCACTGGGGATTCGAACCGCCGAACTGCTAAACTTTCCGATCGACAAGCTCAAGGTCTTACCCACTGAGCCACCGCGTCCCTAGTTGCCTTTAGAGTCAGGGATAAATCAGCCTCACTGGAATTTAACCTGGGCCCCCGATTCTTTGCCGCTGACATGGGGCGAGCCGGGTTCGTCCCCTTTTGCTCCTCTCCGCTTGGCATCCTCAGGCCAGGACGACCCCTCTGAGGCTGTGCGGTCTTTCCGGAAGCTTCCAGGGATCTTTGCTGAGCCTTCCTCCTCTTCTGACATCTCCGGTTGGAGCCAGAAAGGGATCCAGGTGAGGCAATCCTCTGGGGGGTGGGGGAAGGGAATCTCGGGCTGGCTCTGCTGATCCTTTGGAAATGCATCCCCTCCTGCTTTAACCCCCCTCCTCCATTTATCCCCTTCTCGGCGGGCACACAATAGGGGGCCTTCATCGTCGCTCTCTCAGCTGAGGCAGGAGGTAGACACGGGTCTTCTCTATGTGTTTGTGGCCAGGGATTGAGGGCTGCTTCTTGCTTCTGACCACGGCTTCCTCCCCACCAGAGCAAGAAGCCCAACCCTGGATGGTTTTCTTCCTGGCCCAACTTCCCAAGAAGGACGCACGGACTTCCAGCTGCAGCTGGAAGAGGAGGGAAGCCTTTTCCGGGTTAGACCCCCTCCCCCCACCCCACTCCTGGCCCTGCCGTCGTCCGGCCAGGCTCTTCTGAAGCTCCTTCCTCTCCCGCCCCCCTCAGCCATGTCCCCCCCTCCTTTTTCTTCCCCCGGTAGGAATGCAGGTGAAACCAGATCCGGGCCGGAGGAACCCGCCCAGGAGAAACAGAGGGCTGGAGGCCATCCAGGAGCTGCGGTTGCCCTCAGCTCCGCTCTGACTCAGCTGGAAGAGGATGGCAGGCTGGGTTTTCCTGTCCTCTCCCCTCTGTGCCCGGGAAAGCACACAGTGTCCCAGCAAGAGCCTGGCCATCCTGCAGGGAAGAGAGAGTTAGCCCAGCTCCAGGGAGGCCTCCAATCTTGGAGGAAGCAGGCCAGGAGCTCCGGGGCCACCCCCCACACCCCTAATGCCAAGTTAGGTCTGG
>JANHGC010008088.1:273845-291052 GCA_027560395.1 Boaedon fuliginosus
AAATGATATAAATAAATAATAATATACTTATGCAGAAGAGCAACAATGGTGATTAGGGGACTGGAAGCTAAAACATATGAAGAATGGTTGCAGGAATTGGGTATTATGACTGATTAGTCTAATGAAAAGAAGGTCTAGGGGTGACATGATGGCAGTCTTTCAATATCTGAGGGGCTGCCACAGAGAGGAGGGGGTCAAGCTATTCTCCAATGCACCTGAAGGCAGGACAAGAAACAATGAATGGAAACTAACCAAGGAGAGAAGCCACCTGGAATTAAGGGGAAATTTCCTAACAGCGAGAACAATTAACCAGTGGAACCGCTTGCCACCAGAAGTTGTGGGTGCTCCATCACTGGAGGTTTTCAAGACTGGACAGCCACCTGTCTGAAATGGTATATAGCCGTGATGGCAGGTGTGCCAGAGGAGGCATGCAGAGCCCTCTCTCCGGGTCCGCGAGCCATCGCTGCAGCTCAGCTCCACTGCAAATGTGTGCGACCTCCGCTGGCCAGTGGGTCTTCGGGTCTCTGCCATGCATGCATGGGGGGCGGGACGCACTCATGGGTCATGTGTGCATGTGTGGGGGCAGGTGGGGAGCATGCGTGGGGGTCATGCACGCATGCACGTGGGTGGGGTGCACGCGTGCATTGCATTTTGGGGCATGCACACGCACTCTGGGCACTTGGCACCGAAAAGGTTAGCCATCACTGGTATATAGGGTCTCCTGCTTGAGCTGGGGGTTGGACTAGAAGACCTCCAAGGTCCCTTTCAACCCTGATATTCTATGATTCTTAGTTGTATTTCCTCTAAGCACCCAATGAGCAATTTAATGAACGCTAACAGCATGTGCCTCTCAATGTGAGGAGGTGCACTTGTGACTCCCTAGGCCAGCTTTGGATTTCACCCGTTTTGTAATGGTTGGGGGGGTTTCGTGTTTTGCCGAGAAGCTGCGGCTTTCTCTCCAAGTAGAAGTCAGCAAATATGTTTCCTGTTTATGAAAATGACATAAAAGGGTCGGGATAGCAAATGCCTCTGTAAGTTCAGCCTAAAAGCATTCTGTGGGTTTCCTTCATTAAGTAGCACACACTCTTTTTCATATTTTGAATCAGGAAATATTTTTAAGAATCACACAGATGGTGTGGGGGGGGGGTGGAACCTACAAATTCTGTGTTGCTGCAAACGTATAGACACTAAATTCCAGCTTCTTTTTTTCAAAAAAATCCAAATATGCTGTTATTTTTACTGGCTGTTCACTGGTGGGCCGTAATATTTTTCTGGCAAAAACTTTCATTAGCCCAGAACGGATAAACACCACCGAAAAGTAAAACAAACTCCATAAAGTAAACTCGATCTGTATTTTTGTCCGGTGCCTCTAACACAGGCAATGCCGAGAGGCTTTTGTGGATGTGTTACTAATAAAGGAGAATATCTGTAGCTCAGGGTTGACATGAGGGATCCTTGGTGCTTTCTTCGTTACCCAAATTAGGTAATGAAGAAAGTTAGCACCCACCTGTCTCCTAGAAAGCGTTGAATGAGTGGGAAGGATGGATTTTTGGGGGGGATTTTATACTGTAACTGATTGTTTTAATTCTGTTGTTAGGGTTCCCCCTGACTGGGGAAATGAGGCGGGGTATAAATGAAATGAAATAAAATAAATAAAATAAATAAATAGGGGAAACCTCTGCCTGACATGCCCCTTGGCGGGTTCATTTAAATACAGTATAGAAAAAAGATGTGACATGACAGTAACTGCTTTCCCTTGCTTGTGATAAACCCTATCCCTATAAATTAGTCACAATTCTTTGCCTCAGAAGAAACCTATCTCACTAAATCTACTTCAAAGTCTGGCCACTTTGAGGGACTTAATCGCTGCTTTACACAGTTAATGTAATATTTTTGAAATGGCAGAATTCCTCAAAATGTGAAGACTTCTGTAGAGTCCTATGATGGATTCTGAAGACATTGTCTAACATTTGATCTTCCAAGTACACATTCATATCATATCAGCATCCAGCTGAACTGAAAACCTTGACGTATTTCAATATCAGTAGGCTTAATTATTTTTAATCTGACAGAATGTCTACTAGATCCTTCTTTCCTTCTCCCCAAAATAAAATTGGTTTACTGCACAAATCCAACCACACAGATATATCTTACTCAATACAGTACTGTACTTATTGGGTGAAGAAGATTTTAAGAAACTTTTCTAAAATTGGTTTAAAAATTCAATACTATTTAAATAGGATGTGGATACAGATTTCAGGAGCGTAAAGTATCTTTTATCACTGAGCTGAGAATTAACTCCATGGAATTCAATGAAAGATTTCTTAGGAAAAACGTGTAGGATTAATGGTTATTTTGTACTATAGTTTGTTAATGAAAGAATCCATTCTTCTGTTTATCAAAGAGTAATTTAAGAGAAATAAGACTGGATTAAATTAACTATTATTGTAATTACATAGCATTTGGATTTTGGAAAAACAATTCATTTCATAAAATTTATTCAAATAAACATATTAATATTAATACAATACATTCAGATAACCAGATGTGTTTATATGATAAAAGGTATTGTGCAGGCAAGGAGCTGCATCTCTTTTAGAATACATCTAATAGTCCAACTTTCATTTTCTCACAGCCGCTTTCTTTTAGAGGCTTAATTTACAAGGCCATCCAGGTTGCTATACAGACTCTTGCTAGGGATAACTGTCTATAAACACTGTTGCTTTGTGTGGAAGAAATGGAATTTCCCAGGGGGCCCACAAACCATTTAATGAAGTGTATAGCACAAACATTTCATTACAACATATTGAGCACATTTACCTTTAATAACTACATTCCTCATCCAGAAGGTCTCTATAGCTTTCAGAAACAAATTATGCTAGCATTGTTTCCATGAGAATGTGTTTCTCCCCCACCCCCACTAAGAATTATACTTCACTAAACTATAGTACAGATTACCAAATGGGTTGGCCTCTGACACCAATAGATTTTTTATCAAATTTGATTGTGAGAGTATCCTGAAAAATTAACTTTTTACACTTTTTTTGCAAAATTGTAAGTCTAGTAGGGTTGGAGCATTTTATAGAAGAATAATTGGATATGGGTCATTAATACATAAAAATGAAGGAAAATGAACCACACAGAAACCATTTTTGACCTAATTGTTACATTACATTCAGAGATTCTCCAGATGAATCACAATGAATGAAGTAGATCTTTTCTGAAATTTATTAACATTAGTTTTGTTTCTGCCTCTAATAAGCTCAATTTTTTCACTAATGATTCTCTATAAATTCTCTATAAGTCCAATACTTTTCTTTTCTTTTCTTCCACCTTTTATTTTGTTGTGTATTTGTATTTCTATCAAAGTAAATTATTCAACTGCATTGTCATAAGGCTGACCTGATGTGGTATTTTGAGAAAAAAATAAAATATGTTTAGACTACATGAAAACATGGCAGTGTGATGATTGAACCTTTTTGTTTCTTCCATTTTGAGTTCCATTTCAGAGATTACCAACCTTTTAGCCAAAGGCTGCAGCTAAAATAACAACAATAACAACAAGGTAGTCAAGCCATCAATGGCAGAGGTGTAACATAAGACTATTACCAAGTTTATCTTTGTGGGAGAATGTTATGGTAAATATAATATTTCCACAACCTCTCTCTCATTCTGTTTCTCTCTCCATCCCTCTGTCTATCCCATTTTGTCCTAAGTATTTCTTAAGATCAGATCCTTGCTTCATAAGTCAATGAGGTGGGTATGATCTATCCTTGCCTTGGTGCTTGTCTGATAACAGGTTAAAGAAGGTTAAATTCAATCTTTTGCTATACAAAACACAGTGTTGACAACAGCTTTGACAGGGAGAACATTCATTTCACTATTTAAAAAAAACAAGTAAGTGGGATAATGTCATAGTAGAGACTGTTTCCTACTGTTCCCTCCTACGTCACACATTTGCGTACAACAATTGAGATGGAATATTTTCTCTTTCTTACAAAATCAGAAATAATAGATGTATTTTCCATGTTAGAATTCTCTCCTTGGGGCATTGCAGTTATTCTGAGTGTACTGCTTCTGGCAGATACTCACAAAGGAAAGATCTGCTGTGTGCAATAGCTACAGCAACAGCATCTACATCTCCAGTTTTCACCTCTAGGTATTTATCTTGTCAGGAGAGGTTTGAAGATGGAGTTATCTATCAAGGATAAATTCTGCACATTTGGTTTGCAACGAATAAGTAGAAAACGTGCAATTTTGATACATGAATTAGATTCAATGGGTCTGAATCTTTTGGGCTAACTGCATATATCTCCAAATATCATGGAACATTACTGGAAAAATCACTTTCTTCTATTGAAACATTTAAAAATCATATTTTTATATTCGTCTTTGCCCCTTACATTTCTATTCCAGTGGGTATGGGGGAGGGAGGAACCAGGGTACCTTGCTAGGAATTTCCAAGTGGCCTTCCATCCAGGCTTCCTCTTGCCCCAAAGCCCTTAGCTTTACCAAGCTCAATGAATCATGTATTCTCAGACTATGTTGAGATGTATTCCTGAAAAAAAGGAAACAATTGCTATTTATTATCTGTATTACTCCATTGCACCAGAACACTTTCAAAACCTTCTTTTTCACTGTAAAAACAAATTTATGGGAAATGTCATTCTGATTTTTGACGCAATGCAAGTAGGGAAAGGAATATCTCTTAGCCTACAGTTGTTCAATAAATCTTTGACTGAACTGAAATTTGAATCCAGGTCCCTCTAGATAGACATTCCCTCCAGGGCTCTTTGACTACCTTTTTATTATATTGGATAGCATTATGGTTAATCTTCTTCAGAGATATGTTCTTTTATGTTGCTAGTACCTGACTATGAAAGGTGCTCTTGGGCCTTTTATAGCTGAATGCAAGAAGAAGTGCAACTGAAGCAGTTTTTACAGACTGTGATTGAATTTGTCACATTCACTGATTCTGCATCCATTTTGCACAGATCTTTGGGTTAGAACTTAGGCTTTCCTTTGAACTTCAACCCTGAAATGATAAAGCATGGATAATTACTCCTATATTATTTAATGAAGTGGAAAATAAGAGGCTGTCCTACATAAGAAAAGCAAATTAGCCCATCCAGCTCAATGTTGTCCAGATAGACCACTAGTAACTATATAAAGCTTAAGAGAAAGTGGATACTAGGAAATTACAAGGATCAAATCTGGATCTTTTTGGGGGGGAGGGGCGTTGGGATCAGACCTTTAGTTAAACCTATTGAGGTAGATATTTCAGGCACTTGGTTCACAATTGGTAGTTTTAATTTATCTTGGTTAGGGAAGGAAGGATATATGCGGGTTTTTTTTTTCATTTTGTGTGCCAGAATAGTGTAACAGTGGAATGGCTTAGATCAATTCCCAAATTCCACTTATGATTCATGCTCCTCATTGATAATTTCTATACAAATCAGCCCTCAGTTCCAGTGAAAACTACTTGGCTAATTGATCCAGGGACTTCAATACTCATGCTGAAGCTAGGCCAACCTACTATGCCATGGTCATGATAGCTATATACCTGTTTGAAATTTACATTGAATTGATATGTGTGACAAGGCACACACCCTTAGATTTGGCTTGTCTCACGTTAATTGAAAATGGAAAGAAGGGTTTCCATTATCCTCTTATTAGGTTCAGACCATACTAGACGTTTGGTCTTCCAGCATGTTCTCCCGTCACAGGGCTGAGAAATCCATTAGCGTAAACTGCCCTGGAAGTGGATTTATTCTGGTATATGGAGATCATTTATTTTTGTAATCTGCGCAGACTCCTATAAATTTTCTTAAATAAATAAATAAATTACAGGAAAAACAGAATCTAGAAAGACCTTATTGACCTATGGAATGAAAGAAACAATCATTCTTTCTCTGGTAGTAATCCTTATTGAGCAAAATAAGGAGATGTGGTGGCACAATGATTAGAATGCAGTATTGCAAGCAAACTCTGTTTATTTATTTATTTATTTATTTATTAGATTTGTACCCCGCCTCTCTTCACCCCTTTCGGGGGAACTCGAGGCGTCACAGTCTGGAGTTCGATCCTGACTGGCTGAAGGTTGACTAAACCTTCTATCTTTCCAAGGTTGGTAAAATGAAGACCCAGATTCGAGGCAATGTGCTGACATTGTAAACCATTTAGAAAATGCTGTAAAGAACTATGGAACAATATATAAGTGCTATTGCTATTGCTAAACACTCTGCACTTAGGGCACCAAGTAAAGGGAGCACCACAGAGTTTCCCCCCTACCTAACCCTTAACTCTTTCACTGGCAGACAAGGCTTTAATTTTCAATAAATTTCAGTTGCATTTTTTCTCTTATAACAACTGCATTAAAAATGCAGCCAAAAAAGTGTTGAAAATTTGCTTTTTCCATTACCATATTAAACAGGATAGGAAGAATACTGACCCTTTTATACTTTGGTGTTGGAGAAGTTTCCTGAGAAAAGAAAAAGAAAACAAACCAATGGACCATCGAACAAATCAACCTAGAGCTCTCCCTTGACGCACCAATAACTAGGCTCAATTATCCTACCTCAGAAACTCTATGCAAAAGCTTAGCTCTAATACTGGAAAGGTGGAAAGAAAGAGGAGAAAATGGTCAGCAGCAAGGTGGACGGATTCTGGCAATGAGGGCACTGTTGGAAGATCATTTTGTAATTGCTTCAGAAGCTACAGCTGTTGAAGGGAGTGGCTGCCAAATTGCTGATTGAGGAACCCTTGGTATTTATTTCACCTCTGCTGAAGTTATCAGTTAGATACTCCTCAGTTAGATACTAAGTCAGGTTCAAGTTTCCTTATGTAGCATTAGATGGCAAGGAAGGTAAGACCTTCACAGTTACAAAAGACCCTGAGATTATCAGGGAAAGTTCTCCAGCACATATGGAGTGCCACGTGGCAGATACTAAGATGTAATGGAGCCTAGTCTACTGCCTGGATACTGTCCCCTCCCCCCCCCACAACAAAATTGTGATATACTTCCATGCTACCTATTGACAATCACTCTCTTCACCCAAACCTTTGTTAGGGAAACATTGATATAGTATTTTGCTTCCATTTTTCTGCTTAGTTCCAACCATAAACGTGGTTTTATATGTTTCAGCTTGTTTTTATTAATGTAATTTATATTTTGTAAATGGCTTCAAGACACAGTTGCATGGAAGTAGTAAAAAAACAAGGCACTACTGTTATTTCACAACATTTAAATAGCAATGTTAATTAAAGAACTAATGGGAAGCTAAGCTATCTTTTCCCATGAAAGGCTGATCCTATTCTGAGAAACAGTGCTGTGCCAGTTTTACAGGTATCCAATTAGAAGAAGAGGAGGTCAATGTTGCTGACGATGCCTATAGAACTAGATTAATCACACTGCCCAGTAGCTATTTCCTTTCCTTTAATCTCCCAGGTGACTTGCATAAATCTTGCATATCCCAACAAACTACCACGGGTGGCTTCCCAACCCTCTCAGCAAATTTGGGGAATGTAATTTTTTTTTCTACTAGTGAATGCTATTCTTGTAACGAACAGACACAATTCGATTTCATTCAACTGAAGCATATTATCCATTGACTGTAAAACTACAGTATATATGTACACACACACATACACACACACATACACACACACATACACACAGAGAGAGAGACAAACTAAGGAAGTATTGAAGCCCCTTCTGTAAATATATATGTCACAGTCTTCACTGTGTACATCAAATTAAATATGCAGTAAACTTGCCTATGATGTATATTAATATTATAACTTTGAAATATTCTGGAAGCTTGAGTCAGCCTATTGCATTAAAATAAAGTCTTTTGCTTGAAAAGTGTGAAAAACCTATACCGGTCCCACTCACAGCACCCACATCCCCTCAGGACCCATTAAAAAAAACAGAAGAAAAAGAAGTATAACAGAAGAGATGGTTTTCATAATTATTCCACTCCAAAAGTGCTCCAAAGCCAGGAAAAAAGTCAAACACAGTTTTTGTTCCTCCTTTTTTTAGAAGTCATTTGGATATGTCTGCTTCAAGGCACTGACAGAATGAAGCTAAGTGGTTTGGGGGGGGGGAGCCTTCATTCTGAAGAAGTTTTTAAATACTTGTTGTCTAAGTATTGATAAGCGTGGATGTATTATTAATGGAGCCTGCAGCTTCACCCGGTGCTGCTCGGATGGTTCAGACATTTAGTAGGAGCTACTTGCGTGAAGTGCTGCACAGAATAATGACAGTGAGTGTCTTAAATGGAACAAATGACTGTAGAGGCTCTTGGGAGACTCCAAGCAAGCAGATGCTTCCCAAGCAAAAACAGGCAGGCACCACCTGGTGTAGGCAGACAGGAGAAGGCTACTGGAAGCATGATTGGTTAATAATTCAAGACGGCAGGAACCCTTAGTTTCTTGAAGACTGCACTGCCCCCTCGTTTCCCTGTGTGCTTTCCCACCCCCCTCAATGAGCAATTTAAAGCATTAGATACTACCATATATTCCAACTTTCCCTAAAGAATTGGCTTTAAATTGGGAAGAAAGAAGAAAAAGTCTGTGGTAAAACTGGAAAAAAAATTGCCATAAAGATTGTAGTCATAAGGTAAAGTCATAAACTACCTAGATCATGCTAATAAGAGGATATCTGCAGTATACATAACAATGAAACACAATGCTTCAGTTCTACCATTTCTCATGGGGAACCAAGGGGCCATTTCCCCTTCCTCTTTAGGAGTCTTGATAGAATCTGCATCTGTTCCAGGCACTCACAACCAAACTTTGACGCAAATTCTGGAAGCACAAAAAAACAGGGAAATCCATTTCTATGATTATGTTTGTAACTTGATTGTTTGTGCATCTATTAGGGTAACAACACATTTGCCATTTAACAGAATTTAATCAACTAAAAATTAAGTAACTTTTGTCTAAAATGTTTCTAGTAAAATGGCTTTTGCAGTGTTAACTTGGTTAGACTTTAAGGTGCAACTGGACTCTGTCATTTTTGTTGGATCATTTTATTTTATAAAAATAAAAATCAGATTTTTATATTCTTTCCTGCTACAAATAAGCATAAGGTTGACACAAAGAGTTATCAGATTTCAAACACTTGATGTAAATATAAGGAGAAGTTAATAATCCACATTCAGAAGTTAAGTGCTAAATTGCTGGTGTTAAGTTGTTGAGGCTACCATTTTTTTCCAGAACACGAAATGATGTTCAAGAAGTCAAAGAAAATGAGATTTTTCTGAACTTTCTGTCTCTTTATCTTTCCAGAATTCGTGTGTGTGTGTGTCTAATATCAACTATATTATATCAACTAACCATTTGAAAACTCATCCCAGAACAAAATCAGCTGCACTAATTTTTCAGAATAAATTTAATATTTGGAGCTATGTAGTATCTGTGTCTGCAGCCCATTTAGAAAAATGAAACTCATTATATTTTATATGTTCCATTAATATGGAGAAGTCTGCTTCATTTACAGAGAAACCATCATTATTAGGTTTGGATTATTACACTTAAAGGAAATATTTGATAGAGACCCAAATGAAAAACCCAATCAATCACATTGAACAGCTAGGATGGGACAGTGTCGTGCCTGTAAGAACAATTGTTCTGTTGATAATATAGTGGAAAATATTCAAGTATGATCTCTTACTAAATTAAAATTCATGCTCTGAATAATTCCAGAGTGTGAAACAATAACATTTTAACTTCCTTGCCCCATTTCTGGTGACAGCATCACCCATTTATTCTGATTTACCATCAATTTGTAGCCCTTAATCATGCAATCAATATGATTATTCAGTTACCCACTTGGGAAAACATTTTAAATATAAAGGTGAGTGGTCAATAAAAATGTTGTCATAGTCCATGTTCTTTCACTTTAATGAAAGAAATGAGATTTTTATACAGAAAGAGAAGGTACGTTTTCAGCATATCTTTAAAAAGTTTGAGCCATGAAATGAACCACAAATGAGAAACATCAAAAGTAGCTTCAATTTTTTAAAAATATTACAGTGATGAATCAGAGGCCAAATTAACAAGTAAAGGAATCCACCTTTAATGAAATCTTTTTTCCAACATAACACTTCATTATAAAGGGAATTTTTCTATAATAGTAGCAAGTGTAATTACATTTTTATATATAATTAGGACATTATTATCATTTCGCCATATCAAAGTTCATTATAAGACATCTCCAATGCATTTTTCATAGAGCAAAAATAAAAGGAGAACAGGGGTCCTTCAATTAGACTAGGATAAGGACATCCACAGAGACTGAAGGAAGCTGATCAAACAGCTTAGCCCAAAAGGGACCAGGTAGGCTGCTCACTGCTTTTAAGGTACAGAGAAGTTGCATTTTCACATTTCCTGCTTGATTATTAATTATATCTTTCACTTCACTCATACTTTAGTCCATTCTTTTGAATAAAATTATATATCAAAAGTTGTCTGGAAGTAAAACACTGGTGCAGCAATTTATTAACTTTGAAACAGGAAATGCAAATACGTATTTTCTTCCTTTTTTGTGACTTTCTGTCATTCTTGCTGTTGGTCAGTTATTCTTAAATGAAATATCATAAAGTCATTCTCCTGTTGATATAGAGATACATTGGTAGTTTGAACTTACTTTATTTTATAGGTTATTTTGCAGTCATATATTTAATGCTGAAACAATTTATGGAATATATGAAAAGATCAAGCCATCAAGCATAGATTAGCAGACCAATAATTACTATCATAGGCAGTATGAAAAAGGGGGACTGAAAGGAAGTATCATGTCCCCTAATTATGAAAAGAAAAATTCAGTAACTTTTCTCTTATTTTCAAACCCTTGCATATGATGACAGTTCTATCATTAATACATCTGTGTTGCATACTTACAAGATCTTCTTTCTTTTCTTTCCTCTCTTATCCTTGATCCTTCAGTCTAACATTCATGGCATCCTCACTGACCACCTTTCTCCTCCCCAAGCTATTATTTATTTTCCCTGTCAGGCTATTAGCAAGTAAATAATGACTCTGATATCCGTCTACCAGCTATTTTAGCCAATGATGGTGGACAGAAGATTTACCTACTGATGACAGAAGATTTTCATAGAAGTACCTTCTGGGCTCTTAAGGAGTATCTGTAAAGAAAATTGTCCATCTGGTAGGGTGCTATACAGAGAAATGCAATCTTTGCACCTCAGTTTTTATAGAAAGCCCCTGGAGATTTCACCATTCATCCCATCCACTGAATTATTAAGGAACGACAGGAACTGGTTGGCTCATGGTAGTCATGACATTATTATCCCATTCTACAGGCACAAAGAAATCAATTAGACTGTGCCAATCAGTAGAGTTTTAAGTCAAATGCTCCTTTACGGCTGTCTCTGCGGTGAATCCTTGATGACTTTCATATGTGTTATCTTATCCTGAAGAAATTCTCTAGCAGAAAGCATAGCTTCTATTTGTTGATTTCCTTGTATGACCATTGGTTGGATATTTGTTCCCAGATTGCCCAAATGTATAGCTCTATGGAAAACATCCATCTCTCCTTGCCTCTGAAAGATATTAGTATTAGTAGTATTTTTGTGCTTGATTGCTGGCCTTATTCCCATAATAAAGTTTTGATTTGATTAATTTCATATAAGCACAGAAGTAATGTTCAGTAATTTAGACTCCATGACCATTTTTTTTTCTAGGAGGTGACAAATGATTTCTGTGCACTGCATGGAAAATATAAATCCTATCTTTTCCATTCATTTAAGGTTTTAAGGGGAGTGCCTGTTATCCTTTCAGTCATTATATCTTCTCCAAAGTAAATTATGTCACATTTGATTGGTTATTCTTCTGAGAATAAAATATTAAGTTCTCAAAATGAAAGGAAAAAGTATACACAGGCATCAACTTTCTACACAGAGGACTTTATTTTTGAGAAGATCCTGCAATTTAATGAACCTTGTCCCCTAAAAACTAAAATTGATCAAATATTGTCAACTGTCCTTTTAGGAACTTAGTTTTCATGCATATTTAACGTCATACATATGTGAAAGCATCTGTGAATTTGAGGGAAGGATCCAAGACTGATAACAATTGCCTTGAGAGCTTGAGGAACTGATAGGCAAGTCCAAAGGAAACAACAAAGTTCTAGGTCAGGGGTGTCAAGCCCACATCATCGCGGCGGCATCACATGATGTATCGGGACTTTTTCCCCCTTCACTAAGCTGGGCGTGGCCAGCACCTGATGCATCCAGCCTGCAGGCCATGAGTTTGACAGCCCTGTTCTAGGTGCATCTGGGAATTGAGAATCAGCATTGAAGGAGAGAGAGAGGAAAAAAAGAGCAGACAAATAAAATGAAGTCCAATATGAGAGTGACAGTCAAAAAAAATTTTAAGAATGAGATTTCTTTACTATCAGGAATTTGAAATATGGCACAGAGTAGAAGGTTTCCTGCAGAATACTTGCTTTCCAAAAGGTATTTTTTTTTTATTTTGTTTTGTTGAAAGTGTTTGGTCTGATGGTTACCACTGAACCATTTGCATGGTTAAATATGACTCCTTTGATTTTTCTGAAGAAAAGATGCCTAAGGAGGCATACAGTTTTGTGTTCTGTGTACTTTCATTTTTTTCCATTCTAAGTACATGTTACCTTAATTTACCTTTTATCTGTGTGGTAGAAAATGTGAGAAAAACGTACTCTTCCCCTGTGAATTATATGCCAGGTTCTAGTGAAAACATTTTATCACTACCGCGTAATAACTGTTGTAGAAAATTTGTAATCTATATAGCTATATCTACCTAACTATCTAGCTCTCTATGAATTAAAGTTCTAGTGAATTTTGTTATTATCCTTGAAGCTTATCAGTTTATATATGATTTGCATTACAACTGAGATGGTTTATAAAACCTAAACTGGCAAGTAAGGTAGGTGATAAATTTTGATCTTATGTTCTAAAATCAGGCAACTCGTTTTCCCCCCACCCCCTTTAATCCAATACTGCCTTTCCAGTAGTAAAGAACTAGTATAGAGCAGATTCTTAATATAGCTCCCCATGCAATTAGTCCAAACTGACAGGGCAAATGAGGCATACACAATAGTGGAAAATGAAAATTGTGATAGAAAATCCCTTAACACTGGTTGTAGTCCAATTCCTATTGTTCTGTGTGTTTAAAAGGAGGAGTTCTAGCCACTCTCATTGTACTTCTGTTATACAAAAACTGCATTTAAATATACTTCATTCAGTTGCAAATGAACTGGCCACATGTCCTGCTTTGCAGAGTACATGGGGTTATTTTAGTAATGCTTCATATTTTGATACAAAATTGCATTATGAAATACAGTATAATAAAAATATATTGAGTAGCACACATGAAAATAAATTAAAAGAGAGAAGAGACATAAAGTCCTTTCAGAAGGGAACTACTTCCAGACAGCCTACTTTTTTAGCTGTGGATATTCCTGACTCTCAGACTGACAACTGTGATTAGCTTCCTCTTGAAAATGTGATCATTGTTAATCAGGCTGCTTGTTTTGATTCTTAAGACTATCTCAGATGTGGTGACTGCACAATCTTTTACAAAGCTACAAAAAGCTGCAGCATGATTTATGGGGGTTTTATTTTTTTGAGAAAGTGTATCCATAAGATTTTCAGTTCACTTTCTACTGGAATTAAGTTAGGTTGTGAAAATAAATATACTGAGCCTTCTGTTTGAGAAGTTACTTGGTCAAAGTGATCCTTACAACAGGAACTCATGGGATAGTTAAGTAGAAAAACCTTAGCTTGTCTATCAACTCTTAACACCTTGACAGTAGGCTGAGCTGACAAAAGCCATCCAAATAGTCTTACATACTAAGGTAAAATGCATTGTAATTAAGCTTAAAATTAAACTGTAGCACTATTTCAAAATTTGTTCAACAAATAAAATAGACCCCAATTTTATACAAATTTGCACTTCTCTCAACATTTGTTCTTTTAACATTGCTTATAGTGAGTAGTTACACTAACAATAGTTGCATGGGCTATAAATACAGTGATTATATTTTCTTGAAAAAAAACAAAGGATAAATCTGAGAGAGGTATTTAAGGATTAAAAATAATTCTTTGTGGTTATAACTTTCTTTACAAAGGAAAATTCAGTATTAAATCAATAAAAAATAAATAACTTAATTAAATATAACTAAAATAAATAAGTCTTTCTTATAATACAGAGTGTGTGGTACTTCTAGCTTTAAATGAGTTACATTTAAATGGATTCTATATTAATTCATGTGTTAGACAAGAGCACAAGGTGGAATTAGCTCTTCTAATTAGCATTCACTAATAGTAATCAATGTGTCTCTGCCTCCTTTAGAGTGTTTAGTAATTGCTACTTTTCAAAAATCTGGAAATTATTCTGTTTAATTTATACTTATTCCCAAACATATATAATTATAAGATTTTATAGAATTGAAAATTGTTAGAGCAATATCAATAGCACTTAGACTTATATACTGCTTTACAGTGCTTTACAGATGCCACCACCCCCCAAGTGGTTTTACAGAATCAGCATATTGCTCCTAACAATCTGGGTCCTCATTTTACCCACCTGGGAAGGATGGAAGGCTGAGTCAACCTTGAGCCAGTGAGACTCAAACTGCCAAACTGCTGGCAGCTAGCAGTCAGCAGAAGTAGCCTGCAGTCCTGCACTCTAACCATTGTGCCACTGTGGCTCAAATGTAACATTTATACTAATAGGTTGTGATATAAATGCTAAACCAGGGAAAATTAATCTTTTTACCAATGTTTTAAAAATTATTGTAACGATAATTCCATAATGGCTCAACTTACCTAAAGTTTAGCAAAAGCCCAAGAGTATAATATGGTGGGATTTTTATCTGAGGAAGCTGACCATCAATCTGGGCCTTTGCATTTTGAATGTGTATTGGCTGGGATTCACTTGTTGATTTATGGATAGCCTTCGGAAGATTTTTACAGGGCCCTCTCAAGTTAAGCAGTCTAGTTAATGTTGGGCCAGTGAAAGGTATACTCAGGCCCTGGAGATTATGAATACTGTCCCATGACCTAGGTGGAATGAAAGCAATATTAACATGTTAAATAAGTAGTTTGTTATTATGTGTTCCTATATTTTGACCTATCAAACTCAGTATCTCTATGTTCTGAACGTATACAGAGAAGAACATGAATAGAATAGAATTATGTTAAAATGCTGCAATTGCAGAACATCTATAATCAGCAGAAAAGACTGATAGGAAATATGTAGAAAACTTGAAAACATTACTTATCACAGCCTGAAAAATCACAGGCTGTGAACAGCAGGATTTCCTAACAGCAATGTCTTCAATAGGATATTTTCAAAGAAATAAAACAAAGACCAAAGTAAAATTAGACAGCCACCCTCCATTCTGACAATGCATTAACAATTACTGAAAGCTTGACTACAAATAAAGAAAAAAATTCTGAAGACCAGGATGATGGCCCCAAAGACAGTGGGTCCAATAATATTCCATTATTTGGAAGGTCAGTATTGTAGCCAACATACTCTCTACCTCAAATGGGGTGGGAATCTCAAGCAGGCTCTCTCCAAATGCAATGATGGACAGGATCATTAGAGACAAAGAAGTCCTGAACATGTTTGTAGATAGCATCTCTACTTCTGCAGCACTGTGAAGCATTCAAATCCTGGTTGACTTCAATTAACTCACAGGGATCCCACGTTGTGTTACACACAGAGAGATTCTGTCTTGATTATCCAGTAAATAGCTTTGTTGGGTCAGGTTCATAGCCTTGTTGCCTTAGATGCTTTTTTGAAAAAGCTCTAATAACAAAGACAATTTGGAGACTGCATACATTCTAGCCTGTTGGATGTCATACACAAAGAAACTATACATACCAAGAAGAGCTTCACTTCTGCTGCCAATTAATGGCTATCCTTTTAATCTGCATCACAAAACTTGTTCAAGGTAACTGCTCAGTCCCTTCTCTATTTTCTATTTCATTTTTTACAGTAACATTAAAGAAACTCTCAATCTATATAATGGAAATACAACTGTTTCTAACCAAGATATTAAAACTGAATGTTCCACCTGAGATCAAGGCCATAATTGTATGCAAGACGGAAGAAGTATTAAGCAAGATGTGACTGATTTTATAAAACCTTTGGTAGTTACAAACATATGTCTAACTATTTGCCATGATGCAGAGTTGCCAGCCATTTCCTTTACTCAAGTTCTCTGAATCACAAATGTTGTTTAGATTAAAGCTATTCATTTATACACATATGTTTTAGAATAACGTCAGGCTACAATTACACCTAACAACATGATCTCCTGACAAGAATGGAAGTTAAATTATGAAGCCAACTTCAGCTTTGAAGGTTTTTTTGGTTTCTTTTTTTAAATGTAATCTGTATTCCCCTGTTTCATCTGCTCATCCGTCCGGCACAATCTGCATCATTATTAACCACACCATATTTCTTTTTTTAAAAAAGGACCCTGAAAAGTAAGACATCTGTGTTATAACATTAATATATTCAAAGGTTTTTTACTTTCATCTTGCTAGCATTAACACTATGTAAGTACAATGTAGTCACAACTTTGCTGCATCGGTGAATTACCTCTGGGGACCTGGAAAAGGCACTTAGTAGCAAAAAGGAAAGTGATACGTAGTGATGGCAATGAGGGAGATAAAAATAGTCCAGGTATTATGTAAAAAATCGGGCCTTTTTATTTATAAACAGAGCCTTTTTGCCTATTGCTGCTGTGCACCTTGATTTCTAATTGCTAGTACAATTTTAAGGTACTGAGGCAAGCCTCCAGCAGTCTGCTGAAGGTGTGTTTGTGCTGTTATGCCCTCTGGCTTGGCTGCCAGCCTATTCCCTTAGATCAGAGCCAGAAGGCAGACGGTTTTCGAATACCGATCACCTCGCCCAGACCTAATCCTTTGAGTTCTCTTTGGCATCTATTCCTTCTGCCAGTTTCCTCTTCTGTTCCTCTCTTTTCTTCTGAAGTTGACAACAAAGACATCCTCAGGGCCCTCCTTAGATGTAAGACCACTCTTGATGTTGTTATAGTGTGGGTTTTTTTTTTTGTACCCAAAAGTTTTGCTAATTTTATATTCAGCGAGCACAATATTTTCGTACCAGAAAATAAAGAAAATCAGAATAAGTTATAAAAAATGGTGGCTTTTTTCTTAAATTTGCAA
>JANHGC010008091.1:0-11686 GCA_027560395.1 Boaedon fuliginosus
ATAAGGTAGCAGAAGGCGGTCTCGAAGGTACCCTGCTCCTAAGCCATGTAGGGCTTTAAAAGTTGTTACTAGCACCTGGAATTGCACCCAGAAGACCACTGGAAGCCAATGCAGCTCGCAGAGGATCCGTGTTATACGGCGTACACCCTCGATCGGGGTACGCATCGGGGTATGCATCGGGGTACACCTTCGATCACTCATTCTGCACCAGTTGAAGTCTCTGAGTGCTCTTCATGGACAGTCATATGTAGACCGCATTACAATAGTCCAATCGTTAGGTGACCAGGGCATGAGTAACTGTGAGGAGATCCTCCCGGTCCAGGAAGGGGCGCAACTGGCTCAGCAGGCAAACCTACGCATAGGCACCCTTGGCCAAAAATCCATTGATTTTGTCCCCAATTGGCAGAACATTTTGGAGAGGAAAATAATTTAATTGGATGAGAAGAAAAACAAACAAACACCAGATCAAATAAAAAGCTGCAGAAGTTTTTACATAGAATTTTGTACTCGAAATCTTGATAGCATATAAAATAATACATAAAATCTGACTGCTATTGCTATCTATGTTGTAAGCTGCCCAGAGTCCTTTGGGAGTTGGGCAGCATAAAAGTGTAATTAATAATAATAATAGCTGATTTACTAAAATGAAGCAATATATTTGAATCAAGGCCTGATTTATAATATTTTTAATTTGGTAAAATGTGATTTGACCCAACAAGCATAAGAGACTATACAGCTGTCAGAATGTTTTTATCCTTGGCTAGTTTTAACTCAGATGCAGTGTGATGGGACACAGGCATCTATACCTACCCAAGATGTTACTGACAAGGTGAAATATGCATTGTGATGTTATGATCCAAGCTCCACCTTTTCGTACTACAACATTGTTACGATGTAGCAATGCACATTTCATTATTTGCACATCTTTCTCAATGGAAACTTATGCCTAAGTGGGATGAATCCACATCTACATCCCTGCTGTCAGTCACAGAAGTTGGGGTCTTTTTGATGTTTCAATGAAGGCATTACAGGTTGCTTTAGCATTTGAAACGATCAATCACTACAGTTCTGTATGGATTTTTCTGGGCAAGAAGGGCTTTGGTTGTAGCCAAGTCCTTCTTGTCTTGCAAGTCTAACCATGAAGTATAAATTGAAATAAAGAAGAACATTCTTCTTTAAATTAGCAACAAATAACCAAGCAGATAATTTATTTTAATTTAACTTCCCACCTTTTAGTACTTTGTGTTTTTTCAATTCTTGCAGCCAGCAATCATTCCCACTTGCTGGCTTTTGAGTGTCTTTTATTTGTTTTTACTGGAAACAATATATTGTGTGATACCAGCTAATCAGGAAGCGCATTGTGAACATACCATCCTACAATTACAGCAGGAACTGCAAATAATAATAATACTATCATGCCCATAATAATGAAATACAGTGTTGAGATCTGAAAACACATTTCAAATTCAAATCAACCAAATTCAAATCCCTGATAAAGATACCAATTTTTATCTGGCACACAGGGTTTAAATTCACAAATTTCCAATTGTCGTCTACAATTAAATTATAACAGAGTTGCCACTTTTTTCCTGTTTGACATAAAATATCTCAGCAGTACTCTACCTGGCTGATAGAGGTATTCTTGTAGATGCTTCAATTCCATTTTTTGTTTTTTTTATTTGGGCTTTAAAGATCATTAATTATATCATGAAGAGGAATTAAGTACTAAATTAGCTCCTATAGAAATGGACCCAAAATATTATCTGGCTGCTATGTTTCAGATTAGCTGAAAGTTTTGATACAACTTTAAGGGTATTCTAAATCCAAAATATGTATATAATCCAAGCAGGAGTTTAGCTCAGCTATAAACATTTCTGCTCTAAAGCCAACCAACATATTTCCTGAAATTCTAATTATCTAGCTTGTTGCCATCAGACATACACCCCTAGTTTTAAACTTAATCACAGTACAGTTACTGATTAGCATTGTACTTTTGCTATAATCCAATTTAGTTCAAGCAGAATGTGGAAAGGTTACACATACAAATAGAGATCCCATTACAAGTGGTATAGTGATAATGGCATACATACTTAAAGACATATCTTGATGAAAATATTATCTCTGTATTCTTCACTTCATTCAAAGAACTTCCTGCTTAATTGCACAGGGGCATTCACATTCTGTCCCAATTAATCAATTAAACTTGCTTGATCAGCATAAGAGACAGCTCGCCTATATGGGGCAATTTCCTTTCTTGTACCCAAAGGTTGCCCTTTGGCACACAATTTTACACTCTTTTATTATGATGAGTACAAACAATAGTTGAAAAGAAATGACCTCCCATCTAAACTACTGCAACATGCTCTGTGTGAGGCTGCCCTTGCAGAGCATTTGGAAGCTTTAACGGGCACAAGTATAAAGCCAGTTTACCTGGTGCAGGTGACTCCACTACTTCATGAGTTCTCTTGGCTGCCAGTGTATTTCCAGGTGACTTGACCGGGGAAGAGAGGCGGCAGGGACGGGTTTCTCCCGGTTCGCTGGTAACCCACTTTGTGGACGCGCTTCCAGGTCGGCTGTCAAAAGCACGCTGCGCGGAATCGCGTTCAAAAACTTTGTGGTGTTCTGCAAATACTCTGATCCAACAGCTGTGCAGCGGCTATCCGCAATCTCGCGCAGCGCACTTTTGACAACTGACCTGGAAGCGCGTCCACGAAGCGGGTAACCAGTGAACTGGGAGAAACCCATCCCTGAGAGACGGGGCATAAATTTAATAAAATAAAATAAAAATAAAAAATAAAGGTGAAGTTCAAGGTGCTGATAGTCACTTTCAAGGCATTGGGCTAAGTTAATTAAGGAATCATCTATACCCATACATCATATCTAGTCCACCTGGATGGACATTGTCTGGGTGTCATGAGGTAAAAAATATCAGCTGAATACGGCCCAGAAGATGAGCCTTTTCTGCCATAGTGCCTACCCTATGGAACATCTTTCTTCTGGAGATTAGGTTGTTCCTGATACTGCTGGCCTTTTGTAAGGCCATAAATACCATACTGTGTACTGGTCCCTGGGGCCTGAGTGAGTGGGATTTGACTCCTGACCAGGCAGCTGATTCTTGTAGTTTTGTTGGCTGCTGTGTATTTAATTGTTTGTATTGTATATGTATCTGTTTTTATTCTTAATCACTGTTCTCTGCCCAGAATAATTAGTTGTGATGGGTGGCTATACACTTTGGTTAAACAAACAAACAAACAAACAAACAAACAAATAAATAAATAAATAAATAAATAAATAAATAAATTCAAAGACAGTGACCATCTTAATGAAAATACATCTCTCCATTTCAACTCAGCTCTAGAACAGATGCAACTGAAAATATTTTGCCCAGTAAACTGTGTTTCAGTTTATTGAATTTAGTAGTCCAGCCTTTGTCTTTCTACTGTAGTACCTTATGACATGCCTCAAGGGTGAATAAATTAATCTGAAAATAAATTATTTAGATCTCTAATGAGCAATTGTTCATTGCTGTACACTAGCTGATCTTTCCACATAATTAAGTGACAACAGGCAAATATCAGTGTAGGAAAAATATGTCAATATTTTATGAGAGCAGGAAGAAAACACAAAACAAAACAACCAAAATGGGAGTTCAGTAAAAAATAAATTATTACTGGATGCAGACAAACAGGAAACACTGTGTAGATCATCAAGACATCTTTTAAATATAACTACAGAAAGCAAGAGACTGTGAATCAAGTCCTGCCTTGGCCATGAAAGTCAGATGGATGACCTTGGGCCAGTCACTCTCTCTCAGCCACACTCACTAGTATGTGGAGAAAGTAGGAGGAAGGTATTTTGGGGTTGCTCACTGCCTTGAATTATTTGTAAAAATAATAAAATTGGGAAATAATGATTTCATCCTACTATTTCCCCCCCCCCAAAAAAAATAGTAATAAAATGATAGGGAAAGTTTTATAAGAAAATACAGCTTGTTTAGTTTTTTTTAATGTAGATTACATCCAGGATCTTTAAATTATTAGCTGAACTGTTGGTTTTAACTCCAAAGGCTTTCTCAACAGCATGTCATTCAAAACTCAGACACCAAATCTCACATATAAGTTGTGGGAGAAACAAAACATTTGCTTTTTTTTCTGAGATACAACTGGGAAGAATTTCATGGCACTTTTTCTAATGTATGCATGGGACTAAAACTTTAATGGCATGTGGGAAAGCATTTTGAAGACAAGAAGGTACACGATTGCTGATATATAAATTGAAACACTCATGTGATTTTGAGTAATACTCACTGAAAATTTTCTATTGTCACTAAACGCATATGGTACCAGCACAAAGCAATGATAGCATAAACTGGGTCAATAAGATGCATTAAGACAGCTATATATTTTTTTTAGTGGACAAGGAATGCTCCCTCACCCCCAGCTAAAATGGCCACTTTTCTTTATTTTAGAATTCTTATTCTTGGTTCAGCCTCTTATTTTTCAGTGCAATTTTTGTACCTGAGTATTGATTGTTAAAGTGTCCTGTGCTGGTAACCATTGGAAATATGAACTACTAATATGTTTTCTTTATGTTGAAATTACAGGCTAATTCTGAGAGACACAGAAGTTTGCATTATAATCTACTTATAATACACAGTATGTTTGGAGGGAAGCTCTCTCAAATTTGGCCATCAAAATCTTTGCACATAGTGTAATGAGAATCACAAGAAAGGTTATGCACATTGAGCCATAAATATGGCAGGATATTTAGACACGTTACTAACCAGCCTGCGAATATCCCTCTCACTCTCCCACTTGATTTTAGAGATTGCCTCCTGGTGGGACTGATGCTCACTCCGGAGATCTCCGGCTTTAATCTTATCAGCTTGGATCATGTTATTCAGGGCTTCGTCCACCTGCTTCTTGGCAGACTTCAGTTCAGTAATTTCTTGCAAAAGTTTAAGGCGCTCAGAGTCAAACTGTTTCCTGGCCTCTTCACGAGCCTCAATGCTCAGGGCTGTCCGTACTTTATCGCTAGTCCCTTCTCGCAATGCATACAGTGCTGACTTGAGTCTCTGGATTTCACTGTCTCTGATTTTCATTGTCCGTGACATTTCTTGCTCATGCTGTTTGATAAGGTTTTCCCGGACAGCTTGTAGCTCCTTCATCTTCTCCTCATGGAGTTTAGCTTTGAGTTCAGTGATCTGCACTGTCTGTTTCCGCTGTTCTAATTCCCGGATTCGCTTTGTTTCTTGGATTTTTTCCCTTTCAAGTTTGTTCACCTACAAAGTAAGAAGAGAAAAAGAAGAGCAAATGGATATCATCAGCATTACCACCATCACTATCATCCAAAGCCTATAATTACACAGCATCTCCAGTTTTATAAATGTTCACACAAACTGTAATTGGTGCACAATTGCAGATAACTTTTAGTTAGCAAAGAGGCTAAAAACCAGTTCAGAATTGTAACAAAGTCCTATGCTTTCAACCAAGCCTTAATTGAATAATGCACACTATAAGTAAAATGTATTAATGCATATCTTTTTTTTAAAAAACACACATTTATCTTTTTGCATCTATTTTTGGAGAACTTGTACAGAACTATAGTACTGATCTATACACTTAAACTGAAATTTGCTGTTGGTGTTATTTTGTATTCAAATTCAATGAATTTTAAAATGTCAGATTATATAATCCCCAGAAATAATCTTTCCTTTAGTACCCATATAATAACATTTCTCTTTACATGATCAAAAGTTCATGATACGGCAGAACTGATAAAATAACACCAAAACAATTTTTTTTCCCCTCAAAGCATCATCTGAGAAAATAGTTTCAAATATAGTAAATAGGAGGTTGAGAGACAGTTGGTGTAGTGGTTAAAACACATTGGGCTATAAACCAAAAGGCAGAAAGTTCTGATCTTATCTGAGGCACAGAGCCTGATGGATGACTTTGGGTCACTCATTTTTTTCCCCTGTCCTAGGAAGGAGAAGGCCAAGAATTTCCAAAAATGTTGCCAAGAAACCTGCAGAGATTTTGATGTAGTCTCCAGGAGTCAAGACTGATCTGAAGTAATGCATATACAAAAGGATTTCATTTTTTCCCCCCAACAAAAAGGACCAATTCTTAGAATACGATATTATATCATAATTATTTATTTAAAATAGGTCTTTGTTTAAAAAAAAGAAATAAGACTTTGAGATCAAAAGGAGGATCAGATCTTTATTCCACTTTATAAATATTGTCCAAAGCTAGAGAACTGGCTGAGGATTCTCTCTCGAGCTTGAGTCCAAAATTAAATATCGACAAAAACGAAATATGGAACAAAAAATTGCACTCTACCTTATATGAATTATTTTCTACTGTAGTAACAATAGATATACTCTACTGGAATTTGTCTTGACTCTCTTGAGATTTCAGAGGAGGGATATGTACATGGGTGCTTTTTGTGTGTGTGTGTGTGAGTATGTGTATGTTCTGTTTGGTTACTGCTGAATCATCTTAAAATCTGATAATTCTTCACTCTTCCACAAAGATTCAGATGGTAAAGTTAATATCTAAATCTTTGGGACTCTTAGAAATATTTGGGATTCTGAGATTTTGTGGGCCAAATTTCTCTCCCCCCCACCCCGGAAAACTGCTGACGTCTACCTGGCCACTAGTATACATCTAGCCATTTGTCTTAACTTTGCTTCCTTTGATTTGTCATATGGGCCCTATATGAGTCCAAACACATTCTTGTAAATCCAAAATATGCTGAAGATGCTTTTCATATAGTTCATCAAATCAGAATACAAGAATAATAGAGTTGGAAGGGACCTTGGAGGTCTTCTAGTTCAACTTCCTGCTCAAGCAGGAAAACCTGTTTCATTGGAGACAAATGGTTGTCCAATCACATCTTAAAAACCTCCAATGTTGGAGCACTCACAAATTCTGGGGGCAAATTATTCCACTGATTAATTGTTCTCACTGTAAGGAAATTTCTACTTAATTCCAGGTTGCTTCTCTTCTTGATTAGTTTCCATCCATTGCTTCTTGTTCTGCTTTCCGGTGCTTTGGAAAATAGGTTGTCCCGCTCTTCTTTCTGGCAGCCCTCAAATATTGGAGTACAACTAACATGTAGTTAGTTGTATTCCAATACAACCAGTACTTCTTTTCATTAAATTAGATGTGCCCAGTTCCCAAATCACCATTTATGTTTTTAATCAGAGGAGAATACTTTAAAAAATCATGGCAAGATGTTCAGTAGATCTCAAGGAATGTGCCCTGGGAATATTAGTTATCATGAGCTCCAAATTGTCTAATCTTGAGTTAAGGATAATTAAAGAAAAGTTTATTCCTAGATATAAACCTCAATGTGCAAAAGCTACTCAAAATATTGACCATCTAAAAAGTCAGGAATGTTTAAAAGTGATGGAAAATACAAAACAACAACTAAATGATGAGGAAATGGAAGCAAAGTATAAACTTTTCCATTGGTGACTTTCTCCATATAAGCTTTTTATTATGGTAGGGAATAAAAATTGGATGAAGAGCAATTAGGGTTCCCAAGTGATAATATAGGCAAAGAGACAGTTATCTGCTTGCCACGGTTCCAGCATGGCATTCTCATTATCTTGCTGTCATTTTTTTATGCTTTGCCTCAGCTAACCATGTGATAAATGTCATATCTAGTCTAGCCTTTAGGTAACAGTTTTTTCCTTTCATTTACCAGAAATCTGATGATAAGCCTCCTGCAGTGTGTATAAATCCCAACCTGAAATTATAACTACAGTTTCCACTCCCTCTCTATCAGCTGAAGAGCAACATACAGTAGATCGTGCTTCCTCCATACAGAGTTCAAAAGAATCATAATGCTTGTCCCTATAAATATTTCATGGTACATTTGAAAATAACATAATGCCTTTTTGCAAGGTAAGCGGCTTTCAGCAACCTCATGAGGGTAGACCACAAATGCAATGCAGCAATAGCAAACACAGTTCAATAATGGAAAATTTCTGGGACACCATTTTGATTTAACATTAAGGCTGACAGATTTCTGTAAACATTGTTGGCTGGGAAAAGGGCTTTAATTATATAAGATTTTTCTTTGTCTTTTGAATACTTCAACAAATAGAGCAATAGTTAGGGGGAAATGGAAGTTAAGAAGAAATGAGGAAAAAATCTGACAGAAAAAAACACCACCGATAACTTCAAATAAACTAACTCAGTGTAATATGGGGGTGAGGAACCTCTCACCTTTTACATGTTTCTGAATTACAGTTCTCATAGATACAATCAGCCTGGCCACTGATTTATTTATTTATTTATAAAATTTCTTGGCCACCTGATTCCCGACGTACTCTGGGCGGCCCACAACATAATAAAACAATATAAAAACATTTGTGACATATTAAAATTTGTTAATTAATAAAGTTAATTAGTTTTAAAAATTTAAAACTTATTAAAACGATCTTCAGGTGTGGCCCATGATGACAAAGGTTGCCAGCTATAGTTCAGAACCAACAGTCGTATGAAAGGTTCCTTGCTGTTATACACCGATCATAGTAAAGTCTTTATGAAACAGTACAGACATCAACGAAGACAAAAGTTAGAGACAATTGTTGAGGTTTTTTTAAAAAAAACATTTTTATACATTTTATGCAAGCAAAATTCAGTATTGCACATGAAGGGAGTAAGAGAGGAGAGGAGGAACAAAGCAGGGGTGGGTTTCTCCCGGTTCGCTGGTTACCCGCTTCGTGGGCGCGCTTTCCGAATGTCTGTCAAAAGCGCGCTGCGCGCGATCGATTCACAAATTTCGGTGCGGTTCTGCAAGCACTCTGACAGAACACCTGCGCCCACCAGGTCAAATACATACATTGCATGGTGTTACATTACATGTACAGTTGCTACCCAGAGGCGGCAATGGGGGCAGAGCTGGAAGGAATTTATTCCTGACAGTTTCCCCCCCCCCTTGGAAGTGAAATTTGGGAAGGAAACAAAGAGGTTCAAGGGAGCAAATCCAAGCTAGCCACTGTTCTACAATGGAGCTGAATCACGTAAAGTAGCGGTCCCCAACCTTCCTGGCATCAGGGATCAGTTTCGGAAGAAAAATTGTCTTCCACAGACTGGGTGGTGGTGGTTTTACATGCAGGCTAGAAGCTCTACATGTGCAGATGAAGCTTTGCTTGCTGGCCTGTTGCTTGCGCATCCCAGTTCCTAACAGGCCAGGACTGGTACCAGTCCATGGTCCAGGGGTTGGAGCTCTGTAAATATTACAGAAAGGGAGAAAAATGGCTTGTGAGTTTGAATTGGTATTCCTTACCCTTTACCGTGTGTGCACCAACTCCCAAAATTCCCTACCCAGAATGAAGTTGAAGTCCACCCATCTTTTGTCAAGGCAGAGGATCAGTGAACTGAACTGACTGAACTGAAAGAGCTTTTTGGATGAGAAGCTAAATGCTTTCAAAGAAAAAGTAAGAAAAGTCCAGTTGCCTTTTGGAAAAGCAACTTTGGGACAACCATGACCTGGATAACTGGGGATTTCTGTAGAAACTGAGGAATACTGGTTTGGATAGATCTATTATTTTGAGAACAGAGTAAAAAGCTAAATTCTCTGAGTGACATGGAAATACACAGTTTGCTTTCTTGGCAATGAAATGGCAGCTATTATCTTACCCAGTTTCTTTCTTTTTGCTCGTCTCATCTCTCTCTCTCTCTCATCCATCATCTCTCATCCATCATCTCTCTCTCCATCCATCCATCTCTCTCTCTCTCATCCATCATCTCTCTCTCTCATCCGTCATCTCTCTCTTTCTCTCTCCTCTCTCTCATCCACCATCTCATCCTCTCTCTTTCTCTCTCATCCTCTCTCTCATCCACCATCTCATGATCTCTCTCTCACCCACCATCTCTCTCTCTCTCTCTCTCTCCCCCATTCGGCTCTGCCATGCCTCAGCTGTTTTTTGGGCCCAATGTGACGCATGCACAGCAAACTGGTTGTTAGATGGTTAGACTCCCATCCTTACCTTAAACCAGAAATGGGGAACGATGGTCCCTTTATGACTTGTGGACTTCCAGAATTCCTGAGCCAGTAAAAATTCTGGAAGTTGAAGTCCGCAGGTCATAAAAGGGCCATCGTTCCCTACCCCTGCCTTAAACCCTCAACACCTGGCTCAACACCAGAGCCTTGGGGTGCAATCAGTGATAGATCCTTCCTTTAAAGCTTTGATCTCTTTAATGGTGATACCAGAAGCCATCCTTCCCCAAAAGCAGAAGAAATAACAATTCAAATTTTGAGTGTAATTAAAATTAAACTGAGTCAGTGCATCTAATCCAATAAGATTTTCAGACTACTAACTTTTGCTCATGTCAAATGTCCACTGGTGTTGGGCAACTGATGAATTATCCATCATTATTATCATCATCATTATCATCATCTGTTTGCAAATTTTGGAGGACTGGGCTGCACTCAAGGCTTGAAAGTTGAATGAAGCTTCAAATTGCACACTTTTTGGGCAGGAAGAGACATTCAGTCTGGGGCTGAGGACCTGAGTTACAGCTACAGGTGATCCAGAAGAATTTTCATGGTCCAAAATGGGAAGCTAAATATGATACAAATCATATTCAGTTGAAATATTACGCTACTCACAAACACTGCCCTTTAACTTTCTTTGTAATCCTTTCTTTCATTGCATGTTTATTAGTAACTGTGAAAGGAACTGCATACCTCTCTGGAAAAGAAGCATTAAATAAATAAACAGGCATATTGTTACCTGATCAACAAGAGTGTGTGTCTTTGTGGAAAAACAAAGCCATGGAGGATAACGCTGTATCTTTTGGCTTTAGATAATTTATTCCTGATTTATTTTAGTTAGGCAGCCCAATCCTTGTACTATCCTCGGGGAGTGAAAAACCCATCTTCTGGAAGGCATGTGCGGTCTCTTGCCTTCTCTGGATTACCTGATCAGTACTGTTATTATTATTATCCTTACCTGCAATTCCCACTGCTTCCTACTTAATGACCTATGCATTTTGAGTTTACAACAGGAACCAGGACTTCTGGGATTGACCCTGCTAAGCAATGTGGCCATGTGATATTGTGCTCTTTGTGATATTGTGCTCTATGACTGCATTGCTTAGCAATGGGGAACCTAGTCCCAATTGCCATTACAATCTGGCTACCTGCATTATAATAGTTTATGCTATGGGCTATTTAGATATTTATCAGTTTTATGACAAGACGAATGAGCCCAAATGAGCAGAGGGAAATGTATGAGGGAAAAATGTGAAGTCTTGCATTTGGGAGGGAAAAAATGAAAGGCAGAATGCAGGATGGATGGAGGAATCAGGAGGTTCTAGGTGTTTTACTATGGTTAGTTCTCAAATGACAACCATTGATTTAGTGACTAAAGTTACGATGGCACTAAAAAAATGACTTATGAACATTTTTTACACTTATGACCACTGCAGTATCCCCAACATTAGGTGATCAAAATTCAGGAAGTTGGCAACTGTGTTTTATTTATTTATTTATTTATTTATTTATTTATTTATTTATTTATTTATTTATTTACATTTCATTTCATTTCTTTTCATTTCATTTCATTTTTATGTCACCCAACTCCTGAAGGACTCTGGGCAGCTTACAACAGAGATAGCAATAGCACTCAGATGTTATACACTGCTTATCAGAGCTTTACAAC
>JANHGC010008091.1:16029-27710 GCA_027560395.1 Boaedon fuliginosus
GGTTGGATTCAGTCTTCTTCTTCTTCCAGCAGCGCTCTAGATGTCTCCGCCATCGCTTCATCCCCCGGAGCTCCTCGCTGGCTGGGGAATTCTGGGAATTGAAGTCCACCCATCTTAAAATGGCTGACGTTGGGAAACAGTGGGGTAAGGTAAGAGGATGGTGACTTTTCAGGATGAGACTAACCTGACCCAATTAGACTCAGGGCAGGGTGTGAGGTTGAGACTGCTTTGATTGGTCTGCTGGAAAAATCTGGTTTTGTTGTGCTTTCCAGGGAAGGTATGGTGATCTAAATAGCTTTATGAAAGCAGACCCTGTGACCACAACAGAAATGAAGAAACTGGTAATTTCTGAAAATTGAAGTCCACACATTTTTAAGTTAAGAATAGCGTGTTGAGTATTTATATAGGAAAGCTAAAGGAATTTAAACAGCTTATTCTGTTTCTGGTTCCACATCCTCTCCTGTCTTTTCTCTGATCCCTGCTGGGGTGAAACTCACCTTTTCGACCCACTTCAGCTTTCACCCATTCCACGGCTTTGGAGATGCTTTCGGAGCTGGTAACATCAATCAGGGTGGTGCGCAGGTTTGGCGAGCAGGTGCGGTCCAAGTTATCAGCTCCTTTCTGAGTCAAGCAGCCTGCCAGCACGTGGAAGCCCTTCTTGTCAAGTCTCTTGGCTAGCATGTTCCCAAAACCCGTATCACAACCCGTGATGAAAACATACTTGTCTTTAAAATTGCTCAAAATCTGCTGGTCACGGAAGAACCAGACCACGGCCCAAACCACACTGATGAGTAGGATGCAGCACCACATTGTAGGCTGAAGGCCTGCAGAGATGGGAAAGGATTGGCAAAAGTAGAATGGGACCCCTGCATTCCCACTTTTCTCCTCTTCCGAAAGTCCAAATGGCATTTGTCTAAATCAGTGGTTCTCAACAGGGGCGGTACTGCCCCCCTGGGGGGCAGTGGGAGGATGCTGAAGGACGGTGAACTTGTTTTGGGCGGTAGGGGGGCGGTGGGCATGTTTTGGGCAGTACTGGGGCAATGAGCCCTCTGATTTGGTAGGCGTGGCTTAGCAGTCATGTGACTTGGTAGGCGTGGCTTAGTGCTCATGTGACAGTGGCATGGCTATGTGATCATGTTACTGAGCCCACCCCAGTCACATGACCACATAACCACGCCCATCCAGGGGGGCGTTGAAAAATTCTCTGCTCCTTAGGGGGGCGGCAGCTTTAAAAAGGTTAAGAATCACTGTGTTAGAGGTTAAGACTAGACTTTGAAAAAGGATGCTATCAGGTATGCTAAAAAACAATGCTATTACTATTAGAAGGATGCAGCAAATATTGAATAATTGAAAAGTGAAGGATTATGTGCTGATACAGATATCTATAATAACATTAGATCACGTAAGTTTGATTAATGTAGCAATTTTCATTTGCACTAATATTACTTTTGTACCAAACTGAATGACACTCAGACACCACACTGTCCATGAAATAATGTTGATGTATGTTTAAAAGTAAAAAAAAAATTACAAAGAAAGAAAGAAAGAAAGAAATTTTAAACAAGAGAAAGGCATCCAGAGCTTCTATAAATACTGTGTAGTGTGAGGGACTACATTACTACTATGAAATATGATCCTCTTGGGGAAACAACATAGGGTACAACAGGTTTTTTTCCGGGCTGCACTTGAGAAGGAGGCACACTCCAAACACTGGGAAGGGACAAAATTAAATTAGATATGATTTATGTTCAATGGATGTAGTATTAGGTTTAGTTACTATGATCACATGGATCCCTTGTATTTAATTACTTTCCTCTTCTGACACATTAAAATTATAATTCTGTGGCTACTTTTATACAGACTTGAGTTTCATGTTATTGTGAACTCCTATTTTATTGTGGTAAGCCCAGTTTGTCCTGTATACATTGCAATGGAACTTGCAAAGCATTTATATTAAATTATCAGTTATGACGTCAGAATATAATTTTTTCAATCATTTAGAAAGAAACGCATACTCTATGAGAAGCTTGCTTGATTAAACTAATTTTATACTTATACTGATGTAGTTGAAATACACTGAATTTAAGCTGATCACTCAAGCAAAAAGAGGGAACAGAAATATATGTTCTCTCTCACATATATAGACAAAATTCCTATATAGTGTCCAGCTTCTGCAGTTTGTTAACTTCTATTGCAATCATTGTGAAGATTTTCCCCGCTCCAATAAATATGTATATACAGCATATGTAAAAGTTAAGTGCCTTCATTAATTGATGTACTGACTGCATGTTGAAACTAACTTACAAGTGCAACATAAATATCCTTGCAGATGAAAAGGCTGCAGTGAGAAGAAGTGGGGAGAGGGCAGAATATGGAGAGGAGGAGAAGGGAAGAGAGAACTACTGAGAGAAGGAAATGGGGAGAGATACTCCTTTTAGGCATTACTAAGAGGGCTAAATTTATCAGACTACTAGGCAGTCTTAACTAACAGCTATTTATCTCAGTGAATATAAGATTCAATTAACAGGTAACCAGAGGAAGGAGGAAAAAAAATTCCCCTTACTATTTGCGGAATTTAGTAAATGTGTTTACTTAATATTAAGCAATTGTAGCACTTTCCTGTTAACAATTCCTCCCACACATGCAAATATGCTGGCAGCCAATGCTTAAAATCTCAGATACCAAAAACCAAATAAAAAAACCTCTATATTTGTTCTGTATTTGAACAATTGGGCTGGAAGTAACAGAGCTTTTTATGCCTGAAAAACTGTTTGGAAACCTCTGCTGGAGAGAGACATGTCACAGTTCTGTTACTGTCAACCATCAATATATTCCATTATGGTTAATTAAATGTGCAAAGCCAATGCCTTTGTTCAGATTAATTCTATGGTTGATTTTGTTGCTAGAGAACTTACGGTTCTGAAGTATGATACCGAAATATCACTACCAGATTCTTGTACAGTGTCCTTCTCCCCCCACCCTCACTGATTTAGTGATTTGCAGTGTTATGGCTTATAATATTAAAGCAATATTCTCTCTCTTCCCCATGCTCCCCCACAAATATATTCAGAGAATGGAAGAGAAACAGAAGCAGAAAGAAGATGAAATTTCCGTAGACCTGAGATGTATTCATTGATGGGAAGGGAAGTACAAACACACTAGAGTAAAAAGGAACAAAGGAAAACAAAGGACAATTCCTCCAAGTGATGCCTATTTAAAACTAGTGGTTTCAGCAGCATCACTAAACTCCATTATACGTAGCAGAAGGTTCTCCCTACAATTTAAATATCCTAATACTGCTGCAGATGGCACACAGTGCCAACTGCATTCCTGCAATATGAATATTGCTTACAGTGCTGGATAGGCTGTTTTAAGGTCAATGTACTATGAGGGAACATTGGTCCCATAAAAGGCAGATGCTTTTGCTTCTGCAATAAGATAGCTTGACTATTTGTGCCTGAGGGCATAAAGACTGCTGATTAAACATTATTGCCACACAGATGGAATGTCTCAGGGCTATCCAGACAGAATGAAGACAAGTGAAAGTACACATATGAATGTTGATTTGCTGGAGAAAAGCTACGAATTACAGAAGAAGGAAAGTAGAGTGAGAGAGAGTGTGTGTGCACGTGTGTGTGTGTTAGAGAGACAGAGAGAGAGAGAGAGAGAGAGAGAAGGGAGAGAGGGAGAGAATGTAACAATGGATGGACAGTAAATCTGAGTTCCCTTCATACAAACTTGCTTTCTCCATTTTTTAAAATAAAATATAAAATTTTATATTTTGTATTTGGAATCTGTATTTGCTTATGAATGTATTCAGTCAACCACGTCACATAACACAGACTAGTGCAATAGCAGGCTTCAACATAAATTCTATGATTAACTTTTATTACAATTCTTAGAATGCTGACATTTCATTCTTACCAGATATAGGGATGAGTTACTTAGTCTAAAACTAATAATTTCAAATGGATTGTTAATTAAATACACAGAGAACCAGTCTAGAAGAAGTGAACACAATCGCTTTACTTTGTATAAGATAAAATATATCTATTAATCTGAATGATCTATATTTGCTGCAGGAGATACGATATCTAAGGCAGAATTTTTTAATATATAGCTACACAATTGGATGTACGTATGCATGCGTTTATGTATGTATATATTGCTGGAATGTCAGCAAAATTGGTTTACAGCTGATCTTGCTAGGCAGCGCTCCACCAAATTTAAGTCAATTGCACAGTAATGACATTGAAATAACTGTAAATAACTGAAAGTAAAATATTGTTTTCTTTGAACCTTCCTATGCACTGTTGAGTCTATTAAAAGTGGGTTGTAAGTAGATCAGATTAGTTTACAACAATCATTTTCTGACTCAAAGTTTTCAATTTAATCAAGAGTCAATTTATTATGGAGTGATTGGGTAAGGGCATCAAGGGACTCTTCCAAGTCCATTTTCAGTTTTTTTATTGTTTTATTTTGTTCATTTTATTGATTATATTTTTATTGGCTAATGACCAAAATTAAGTTGTATCTTCTTCTGTCTTCATAGATGCAGAAGAGCAGGCTATGAATCCCAGGTGGTATCTACCTGTAGGGGTCCTTGGGCAACCCCCCCCCCAAATTTATCTACTTACTTCAGATATAAGAGTGACATAAATGGATGTTGCATAATGCAGCTTCGACATTGCCTGCATTAAGAAGGTCCATGTCAGATATTGGGGTACCAGGACATTGAAAAAAATCCTTCTATCTTCCTGTAATCCTTACTGGATAGAGTGTCTGGGCAACTGGATGGAACTGAGTGTTTACTAGCTAGATACCCTTCCTGACACCAATGCGGAGTTCACAGCAAATATTCTTTTTTTGTTGTTTTGCACCATAGGAGAGAAACATCTGCTCTAACTAGGATTGAATTCTCAACCTTCTGAATGGGAGCCGAGCAATTTCACAACTAGGCCACCACCTTGCTCTGCATAGAAAACCCTTGTGTTATATAAATATGTATTGCTCTGTATAATACTAAAAGTGATGAACTGTAATGGGCTATAAATGGGGTACATAAAAAATATTTGTTAACATACATTTTAAAAATAACTTTCAGGAATGTATAGTTTTATATGCCATATTACATATTACTGGAACTGTGAATGACAACTAATTGGAATAACACATGAAAATCAATTATGCTGAGGCAGGCCATGTGCCCAACGATTACAGTATGTCAACTGAAAATTTTTGGCAGATTTGTGATAAATGTAAAATACACTGGCTGCTCATTATGCACAGATTAACTGTTTTTTCTTTCTTTCTCATGCATAAAAGGAACATGTGGTTTGTGTACTGGAGAAGCTTCAGGCAAAAACTTTCCTGAAAGCAATGGTAAAAATAAGCCGGAAGGTTTCCCTCAACTGCCTGCAGTGGAACTCATCTTTTCTGAAGACTGCAAAGCATTTGCAAGGGTGATTGGAAAAATGTTATTCTAATCCATACTGCACAAGAAGGCACTATTTCCCCCCCAATTACATAAAATTTGGTGTTGAGAATAAATTTTAGACAATAGAGATAGAGAACAGAATTGCACTCACTTTTGTAAAAAGGAAGCAGCAATGTGTTTGCTGTAGCTGTTCATTTACTGGATAGTAAATTCACCTGCCATCTATCTTGAAGAGATATTAACTGTATAGCAATCTAGAAATCCAGACTGCAGATATGTGTACTACTTATAGTGCACTCTACAAAATATGAATTTGGTTTAGAATTGCCGTATTCAGACCACAGGGATCTCTTCAGAGAAGGCAGGCACTTTTCTGCTCAAAGAGATTTATCTACTTTCCACTACTGTCACTTCACTGCCTCATCATTTTTCAGTAAAGTAGCCTTGATGTCCTTTTCATTAAAAAAAAACATTTGGGGTTTAAACAGTACATACACGTGGGTTGAGATGAGGGGAAATCCTAGTCTCCTCAGGAATAAGCCTTAACCCCTGAGGAGTAAGTATTTGCAAATCGGGTGCCCCAAAGCTTCAAAGCCCTGGATGGAAAAGATTTAGAAAGCTAAAGAAAATTCACCACTGAACATTTTGCTATTCCCCCCAGTCTTTAAGGAGGTCCAGGTCTGCTGCATGGGGAGTTAAAGCCTCAAAGGATATTAAACTCCAATCCTGAAGATGGCTGATTTTTTTGGTTAAAATGGTTGCCTGGTTTCTAGTTTGAGTTTCTGAAGCCCCGGTGGGAGACATTATTTGTTTTAAAGCCTTGTCCCTGAGAGTTTGAAGGGACAAATAGGAATAAAACAATCTTCTTCTCTTATCCTTTGGTATTTCTGTGTCTTCCTACATTTGCCATTGCTCCCTGCTGCTTTATTTTGAGGTGTCCTACACCTCACTATTCTTTATTATATATAAATGTCTCAAAGGTGCTTTTTCAAAGTGCTCTGGAGCTGAAGAAGCTTCTTGGATGAAAAGCAAAGTATCTTCAAAGAAAACCAGAAAGCCCAGTTGTCTCTTGAAACAGCACTTTTGGGACAACCATGACCTGGATGATTGAGAATCTCCATAGATATTTAGTGTATATAAAAAGTAAATTCGATGGAAAAATAACTGCAGATGGGATGCCAGGAAACAAACCATTTTCTTGGAAGAATTTCTTGTGAAGGAAAGAATCTCTTTAAGGTTTTTGAGAGTCTGAAAAGAGAGCTATTTATTCATATGGGATTCCCACATATTGGGCAATATAGAGTCACGACCATAACCGGAACCCTTTCAGAATTTAAGATCTCTCCAGTGACCATTTTCACTTCTTAAAGCCTCAGTCACAGTTTAAAGCTGACCCATGTCATCCTCATTGTCATCAACCTTGTGACAAGCTTGGGACCAAGGAACAAAGAGCATAAAGAAACCAATGGTCTATTTACAATGGTTGGGTGTGGGGAGAAGGAAAAGCTTCTCTCCCTCCCTTCACAGACATGAGAAATAAAAAACAACAAGCACATCCTCAGTCTCTTTGTTATTCTTTGTTTTAGATGTGGGTGATGTGCAAAAGGATAGAACCACTGTTCCCCATGAAGACTCACCTGTGCAGTGTCTAGACAAACCTGAGTCACTGGGGGAATGAAGCAAGAGGCCCCTGTCCTGGGGGAATGTCTGCCCATAAGTTCTATGAATCACAAAATTTCAGTGGAGCAAGACCAAAACTCAACCTAAATTTAGTGTGGTTGCTACACAGAGCTTAATGTATCCAGCATTGCTGATACTGTTGGACAACAGTAGAGAACGGAAGCTGTTTTCAGCCAACAATACTTGTGTAGAGGCAAGAATACTTGTTTAGTATGTTTAAATTTCAATCCAGAGAAAAAAGGGGGATTGGTTGATTTGCTTTTTACAGCTCTGTTCTCCCCTGCTTTTCATGTTTATTTTTTGCTGCTGTAAAGTTTTAAAATGTAAAGTTTTAAATTAAAACATAATTACTCAAGGCTAAGTTATTGGTGGCAGAGGTTAGAATCAGGTTTCTTTGCTGAATACATACCGATTATGTTTCTCATTATCACAGAATATAATTAACCTGCTCTTCAAACTGAGATTTCAAATTGACGCTTCAGGGAGGTTTTCTAGGCTAAAAACAGGGCATGTGTGTGTGTGTGCGGGGGCAGTCCACCCAGTCACATGACCACATAGCCACACCCACAAAGCCACACCCACAAAGCCATGCCCACAGAACTGGAAGTAAAAAAATTGAATCCCACCACTAACAGTAGCGTTAATATATTCTGAAATTATCTTTAATCTCTAATCTTTAAATAGATTTTAAATCTAAACATTAATAAAGACATGTGAACAATGATGCTTGAAATTGAAGTATTTTCAAACAAACCTGAAAGATATTTAGCCCTAGCCAATTGCCATAAAATAGCTATCACACATATATTTTTGGACCATAATTTCTGGTCCAGAGTATTAAAGGTATATACAGTAGTAGATTGTACCATACTGTACTATATTATACATTAGAAACCAAAATAATTTAAAAATTTTTTTTTAATGTAAAAGTACTATGCAATGTAATGCGATGGGATGCGATGGGATAGCATGCTATGCTATGCTATGCTATGCTATGCTATGCTATGCTATGCTATACAGTATATGAATCTTATGTTTAGAGTCTTTCATAAATGGCTGCTTAGTTGGAGCTTAATTGTGGCAGGCCCTGGGTATTATTCAGCTCATCTCCCTCTCAGCTGGGCCACAGGATGCAATTTACAGTCTCAGCTACAAATACTTCTCTCCTGACATGAAAGGCCAAGAAGCATGACATGGGGCTGTATGTTATCATCTCTTACTGTTAGCGCTTCATCCTTCAATGCCTCTTGTTAAAAGATCTCTGAGAGTTCCCATTATAGATCTATTTCCTGGGGCAGAGAATGCTTCTGGTACCATTTTTATCAGGCCAGTAACTACATCCTGGATAACCATTAAATCCTGGATGAAGTGAGGCAATTGAAAAATTCTGAGAATGTATTTGCTAGGGGCAGGCAGGGAGAAATGTCTTCCCTCAAATCTCTCACTAGATTTCCCACTGATTTACTCAGTTCCAAAACCATTATATTATTAAGACATAGCTTAGCTGGTCAGGTCTTGAGGTTCTCATTTCTATAAAAGTTTGGAAATCTGCTTCAGACCTATTTTCCCTATCCCAGAATCTTTGCTTCATAATAATACATTTTTTTTCACCAGAATGTCTGGAATTATCTGCCTTTTCTCCTTGTGGCATTTCCTGGTAAAATTTTGTTGTAAACCTGGACATACTAATTTTACTCTAAAACTGAAAGGCCACAACACTCAATTATCTTTGAGAGTTTGGACCATCTGAATATGGATTTACCCTCCTAATGTGACTGTTACTCTACTCCTATATGGAACTACGAATAGTATATGATAAGTGGGAAGAAATTCCAATTAATGAATCATCCAAATTCCTTTAATTATCTTGTTGTCATGACCATATATATTGTATAATATTTTGCATGCACTGGTAGAAAAAAGATTGGTATGCTCATTTTTCAGATGCAATTATGAGGATATGCATTCAAAATTGTAATTAAGCTTATGCCATAATGCCTGCAATTTATTTAAAACCCCTGTAATACTACCATCCCATCCATCCTAAATTTATTACTTCAATTTTGGGGCATATTTTAAATTTATAGTCTGTATGTGTATTTAAATGAAACTAAGCTCCCCTGACTGGGGAAATGAGGCGGGGTATAAATCTAAGTAAATAAATAAATAAATAAGCTTCATACATTTGTTTATATTATTCTGTTGGAAGCATGTTGGAAATTAAACTTTCTCATAGGATCTGCTATTGTTCCCTATGATTATTTTTTATAGGTTCACAAACTTTTCCTAAGCTATTAAAGACCATCTCAGACACAAAGGAAAGCTAAAATCTTTGTTTTATTGCCACACAAAACATTAGTTCCTTTCTTTCCTCTTGAAAGCATTGCTCCAAGCAATCCAAGTGTCAGAACAGATTCTGCTAAGCAAGCAAACACATGCTTTCATCAGCCACCAAAGATGCTGTGATTCTAAAAATATTTTTCCAGAAAGAGATGCTTCCATGTTTGTGCCAAGAGTGCCTAAAGGTCAGGAGATTTCATGTAAAGTACACATAAATAGTTCCACATGATCTGGAGCTCTCCACTGTCAGACCAAAGCTCAGAGGGGACCAACTGCATGTAGAACTAGCCTTTTAATTGTAGTCCGCTGGAGTGTAAGACTGAGATGCCTCTCTTATGCCCACAGCACAGTTAAGGGAGAACAGCAGTTCTCATAAGTCACCATGTGGTGAACCTATAGCAATGATGCTTTTCAGGATTGATCTTCTGTATCATAAGTGTATAAAGCAATCACTGAGAAACAGAGAGCAATGATGCATGCATGCTTTTATCAATGAAACACACAGATTAATATTTCTCTTTGTGCATTAGTCATCTCTTTGTTTTCACAGCTTATTAAGATATATTCATTCCTACTCTCAACTGTCTTCTCTTATCAACAACAATTTCCAACAGTTTGACGGCCAAGCTGTGATTAGTAGCACCCTGACCCATTTGTCAATCACTGCCATAATTAATGGAACTGGAATTGATTCTTCTGGACTAACTCAGACATGATAAATGTTTTTCTATTTCTCCTTGCCAAGGTCATAAATGAAAGAACTCCCTACTGATAGACATTGGGTTTTACTTTTAGCACTTAGCATTTAGACTTATATATCACTTCACAATGCCTTACAGCCCTCCCTAAGTAGCTTAAAGAGTTAGCCTATTGCCCCTAACAATCTGGGTCCTCATTTTGTCAACCTCAGCAGGATGGAAGGCTGAGTCGACCTTGAGCCAGTGGAAACTGAACTGCTGAATTGCTGGCAATTGGCAGCTAGCAGAATTAGCCTGCAGTACTGCATTCTAACCACTGCACACTCTACTTTTGCGAACACTTCATGATAAGTCAAGAATAAAAATCTGGTGGTCCACTCAGGACCATTATACAAGGAAAATCTCGACAGGTAAAGGAGTTAGGTAGATCTGTGTCTTGGCCCTGTTTTTGTTTTATTTATTTATTTTATTTTATTTATTTGATTTATACTCTGCCTCATTTCCCCAGTCAAAGGAAACTTGAGGCAGCTAACAACAATTAAAATGTAAAACAATTCAATGCAATTAAAATATTTACACAAGCAATTAACTACATTCAAACGGGGGGAGGTAACCAACTCCAGGCCCGCCAACAAAGCCAGTTCTCCGTGGATTTTTGGAAGGCCAACAAGGTGGGGATGGTCCTAATCTTCAGGGGGGAGCTGGTTCCAAAAGGTCGGGGCTGACACAGAGAAGGCTTTAGCACCGGGGCCTGCCAGCCGGCATTGTTTTGCTGATGGGACCCTTAGCAAACCAACTCTGTGGGATCTAACTGGGCGCTGGGCGGTATCAGGTAGCAGAGGCGGTATCGAAGGTATCCCGCTCCTAAGCCATGTAGGGCTTTAAAAGTTGTTACTAGCACCTTGAATTGCACTCGGAAGATTACTGGCAGCCAATGCAGCTCGCGGAGGATAGGTGTTATATGGGTGCACTGAGGTACACCCTCAATCACTCGCGCAGCCGCAATTTGGACCAGTTGAAGTCTCCGAGTGCTCTTCTAGGGCAGCCCCATGTAGAGTTCATTACAGTAGCCCAATCATGAGGTGAGAAGGGCATGAGTGACCATAAGAAGAGCCTCCCAGTCCAGGAAGGGTCACAACTGGTACAACAGGCACACCTTGGCCACAGCTGAAATATGATGGTCTATTTGTAGCTGTGGATCCAAGAGTACCCCAGAGCTCCTCAGTAAAACAGGGAGACTTCTGGGGTCTGCGAATGGTGAGAGGTCACAAAGGAACACCCCGATCCAGAGCCCCAGCAGCAGCATTATAAATAAATAAATAAATTTATTGAATTTATATCCCGCCTCTCTTCACCCAGGGAGAACTCGAGGTGGCACAAACAATACAATTAAAATACAGTCCTATACAATAAAATATTTCAAAACACAATCATCCATCAATCATATCATAAGGAGAGGTGGAAAGTCGATGATCAGGTCCAAGCTTGACGGCAAAGCCAGGTCTTCACGGCCTTGCGGAAAACAG
>JANHGC010008095.1:0-12153 GCA_027560395.1 Boaedon fuliginosus
TTATAAGTTGTTACTAGCACCTTGAAATTCACCCGGAAGACCACCGGCAACCAATGCAGCTCGCGGAGGATAGGTGTAATACAGGTGCACCGAGGTACACCCATCACTCTCGTGGCTGCATTTTGCACCAGCTGAAGTCTCCGGGTGTTCCCCAAGGGCAGCCCCATGTAGAGCGTGTTGAAGTAGTCCAACTGAGAGGTGATAAGGGCATGAGCAACCATGTGTAGTGCCCCCTGGTCCAGGAAGGGTGGTGGTCAAATTTTAGCTGTGGATCCAGGAGGATTCCCAAGTTGTGAACCCACTCTGAGGGGAGCAATTTCTCTCCCCTAGTATACATAACGAGCTCCAATTGATTAAAGTAAATTGAATTATTACTGACCTTAATTGAATGGATTATTATAAAAATACTGAATTTTTACATGGCAGAAGCTAGAGAGAGCTGGATATGGAAGGGGGAATGAGATTCAGGGTAACCACACCCTAGGATCTCTCTAGATATATCTATTAGGATAGACAGTTAGTTTGGCAAGATTTTGTCCATTGGATAAAAGCAAATAAAAGATAAGTCTTGATTGGATTTTGTTGGACCTGATTATTATTGGTCTGATTATCTCAAATATCTCTCTAAATCCATTGAGGAATAAACTTGATTCATAATGAAGGCTTTGCATTTGGATAAAAGTCTATGCGTAGAGTATCTTGTAATATAAGTATTTGTTCTAATCCCACCTTAGGTATGAAAGCAGCTGGAGGACTTTAGGCCAGGGGTGTCAAACCCCCACAGGGTGCTTAGATCTGGCCTGCAGGGCTGCTCTGGAAACAGCAAAGGACCGGCCCATGGTGCCTCTGCCAGTAGAAGTGGAGCTCAGGAGGGTCACATGAAGCCTTCCCAAGCTCCATTTCCGCTGGCAGATGCACCACATTACAGCCAAAAATGGAGCTCAGGAGCCCATTTTCTCTGGCAGTGCGCTTAGGTCACCACAGGCACCCCGGATACGAGTGACAAGCTGGCCATGGCACCCCAGCCATGCCCCCCCCCGGAGGTTAAACCTAACCTTGGTACGTCCCTCAATGAAATCCCTGCTTTGACACCCCTGCTTTAGGACAATCATGCTCGAGTTAAATAATGTGTGATAAAAATCTAATAATAAATAACTAAATAAAAAATTCCCTCATTGATTATATTACTCAGTTTAGCATTGGTGGACAATATTTTTCATCACCAGTTTTTGTTATGTAAATTTCTTATGCTATTACTTTTTTCTTGATCTTTTACTTGTCCAACTCTTGACTTAATTATTTTTAGCCAGCATTTTCAGAAACTCTAACTGGCTCTCACTTCCTTCATTTCCTCCATATCAGTTTATATCTCATAGAATGCTACTTGGGCGTATCGTCTAGGTCTGATTATTTAGCTTAATGCTAATGTCCTTAGGAGTTGAGCTATGGCCTAGAGGTGGAGCTCTTGCCTTGCAATCAGGAGGCTGTGAGACTGATCCTAGGTGGCTGGCAAAACTCCCTCAACGCAGCTGGAACTGGTCATATTGGTTTCGCTGTTCCACTGGATTATTTCAGCTGTGTGGAGAGGGGGGATTTGATGCTTGGGTAACAGCCTACGCTCCAAAAAAGGATTACCCAGACTATTGGGCTCTGAGGGGACTAAGATCTTCACCCAAGACCACAGTCCTTTGAAACTAATGGATGCCTATACTATACTATATAATGTCCTTAAAAGTGTTATTACCTGTAGCTGGTGCAATACTGGCTGCAGGGCTTTCATCCATGTACAAGTTATCATAAAAAAATAAGCTGTGATTAATTTTCTTTGCAGAGAAAGGATTTGCTCTGATTGCTCTTATTTAAATTTGCTGTGGCTGCCCACAAACCAAAAGAATATATCAAATCTGCTCATTTCTCCCTCCTATTTCCCTTATCAATTGATAAGTATCTGAACAGCTCTAAGCCTCCACTGTAGATAAAGAATGGCAAGAGTGCTGTGGTTATTTTTTAAACAATGTCCAGCCTGTACTTTCTTCCTCAGATCTTCTCCTGAAAATCCCTTGGCATTAACCTACACTGGCTCTGTCCTTTTCAAGAGATGGGTTGCTTTCCCCAGCTAGCACAAAAGTAGTCCAATGTTTCATTGCTTCTAGTCCTACTTTTGACTGCCAGTCTGCCTTTTCAACTTATGACATCACTGGAGTCATAATGAAATCCTTCACCAGTTCACAATATTGTTTAACATTTGAATTATTTTAATGATTAGGTAAGTAAGGGGAGTCAGGGAGTTAATGCATACCATTGGACATACCAGTACTGATAAGAGACTACGTGCTAATGCCCAGGGACATATTATTATTATTATGGCTTGGAGTCAGCCAGATATTTTGACTACACATGGCCTTCTTATCCACCTAAGTCCTTCACAAGAACCTGAGATAGACAGATGTTTTTGTTTGATGGTTATTATGGTTCATTGCACCATCAGCCATCAGATGTTTAGACTTGATTTGGCATTTTTATCCACCTATCAAGCCTTTCCCCAAGGTCCCGTGATAGGCAGCTATTAGTACTATTATTATTTGTTAGTCCACATGGGCATTATCAATTTCATTCCTACAAAGGTAATAATTTTATATTTTACTGAAAAGAAGAATGCCTAATTGAAAAAAGAGGAACAAACTTTGAATCTGCTACTCAGCAAGAGCAGAGGAAGAGACAAAGGTAAAGCACATGAGCCTAACGGTCATGTATGTAAAATTAACATTTAAACAATAATTACTATCACTACATTACAGTAGCATATGATTAATGAATCATACAGTTTATTACCTGCCCAGGAAGTTTTTTAATGGTATCTGGAACAGCTTCTTTCAGACCAAGTGTGGCAGTTGAATAATTCTGCTGTCCAGAAATGAATACATCCTCCTCTACTGGATTGGATGTTTGGGGATGCTGAAAATTACAAATAAAAACATGTAAACATTTCTGCTATATACCAAAGGAAGTTAAGCCTTTTTCATGCTGTTCACAAGTTTGTTCCTGTATTTTGCCTTACAAATTATGTCATTTAGTTTGTAAGTGTACCTCTTAATAGCAGCTTTGCTTTTAATTTTCTCCTAGGAACTGAAATATAGCATGACTTTGGACAAGTGGACATGTGGTTCAATGACTGCTGCAATTGGTGCTTCAGTTTAAAATAAAAGGAAAGTCCTTGAACAGTTGGATCCATCACATGTATTTTACCCAGGGAAGCAATATAGGAAATCAAATTAAAGACAAAAGTTACATAGGAAGAATAGGGTTTTATTAAATTACAGAAGTTCATACTTTTGCACCTGAATTAGCAAAAAAAAAAAAAAAATGAAAAAATGAAACTATAGAAGTGGACATGATGCAAGTGAATATGGACATTTACGTATTACCATAGTATGTCTAAAAATTATACTGGTGCCAAAAATAAAAGAAAGAGAAAATATACTGATAGAAATCAGAAGTCTGCCTAGTCAGTGTGATGGAGGACTAGAATGAGAACTAGATTATTATTTTTTCACTCAAAAGACCATATTTTTAAAGCGCTGTGCATGGAGAAGCAATCCAGGCTTGAAAATAGACTACTTATGGAAGGAAGCATAAAAGATAGTCACATTCATATCTGATCAGTAAGATGAACGAATCTGATTAGATCAATCAGACGAACACATGACAGGAAAGTAGGTTCAACCTTGCTTATACTAGAGTCCATCCAATATTACAAGAGAACTTTTATTCATGTAACAGAACTTCTTTGTTATATGGGCTGAAGATCTGGCCCAGAGTGTTCCCAACCACCAAGAGCAGATTTAAAGGAATCTTGTAAAGATGTGGTATAGATGAAAGTATCCGTTTATCAAAAAAAAATGAAAGCAAAATCTTTATTATATATACTTTAATCTGTGAATAAATAGTTTTATATATTAAACTCTGTTACTACTTCTAAACATGAATATGTAAAGAAATATATTTATGTGCATAAAAACATTTACGTTTTGAAATTTTCCCCAAAAAATACCTCTCATAATTCGGAATCAACTTAGAATAAAGTTGAATCGTTTAAGAAATTTAAAGCAAGAGGCTATTATTTATATTTAAAATCAAAGTGGTGCTGAACCAATGGTCGCTATGCCTGGTCCTATAAGTTACAGTTATTTCAGTGCCCTTGTTGTCATGTGATCAAAATTTGGGTGTACTTATGACTATAGGTAACTTCAACTCTCCCACCCATATCGTCTCTCATCTCTGCTCTTTAGCGGCCTTGCACTTCACTGTTTCAGCCAGCCCTGCCACCCTGTGCTCCACTGCCTCTGCTCCCTCTGGCTAACCTTCACAAGGTGTGCCTGGCCCTTTGCAAGGCAGCTGTCAGCCAGGCCAGGGCTTTTTCCTGAGGCTGTTCATGCTGTTGTCCAGTTTGAAAAGCTCACAAAAAGGCTTAGAAACTTGCAATTTGGACAAGGCCACATCGGCCTTAGGCATAAGGCTGCTGCCTTACAAAGTGCTAGGCGGGTGCACCTTGCCAACAGTGGGAGGAATAAGACAAGAGAAGATTAGCTGAAGGACAACAAGACCATTGATACACAGGGTATCCAACAGGGCAGAGACAGGGGGAGAGATAGGCAGGTACCGGTAGTTGAAGAGGAAACAGCCCCTTATCTTAGTGAAATCTGGGACTGGGACAAAGCTGGAAAAGGGCTTGTGTCAGAGTGTATTGTAATGACTGGGTGGGATTTGATTAGCCATAACAACTGGCATTATCATCACTAAACAATGTGGTCATGTGACCATGCCTTATGACTGCATCACTTCATGATGGAAATTCTGGGCTCAATTACTGCCATAACCTGTATGTTTATATTTCATCAAAATATTTTAAGCCATTTGCCAATACAACAAACAAGCTCATTCTATACATAAGTTGGCCCACAGACTAAAACATGCCAATGAGTATTTTTAAAATCAGAAGATGATTTGCTGTTTGGCTCAGAACAGGAAATGCAGTAATATTAAGGGGACAGGCGGATTCATGCATTCTTAAATCATTACCTTTTAAAATCATTACAGTAATGAATAAAATCAAACAGTGAAGATTTCACAAATTGCAAAAATTCAATTGCAAGTCATTTCCAATTTCCTTTCAACAAGCATTTTATTAGGGATGTACTCACACGAAGAACTGGAACACCAGAACTTCTTCCGTCTGCAACACTCAAAGCAATATTGCCCTGGCTGCCATGCAGATCCCTAGAGCTGCCATAGTAAAAGTTGCTAACTGGAGCATAATTGGAATTAAAGGACCGTGACAGCATGCTCTGAATAAAGAGGGGACAGATAACAGAGATTAGTGCAGCATGCATAAATCACAAGACGTGTTATACACAAAGTCAGTGCAGACACACAGATTGCATATCATGTTATAACCATGCAAACAAAGAACCATCCCACTGTGAATACAAAATCTCAGTTACATGCCATGTGATTTTTCACAATATAACTGAACATGCTGTCTGACATAATCACCACACAAAGCACAGAATATGCCCATTCATTTGCCAGGACCGCCTCTGCCTATCTGCCCATGGCACAAGACCAAATAGGGTGGGAGCATGCTCCAGGTCCTCTTCCTGAAATCATGCCATCTAGTAAGACCTTGGAAGTGTGCCTTCTCCGCAGCTGTTCTAAATTGTGAAGCACCCTCTCATCAGGGATTCAAGAGACAGCCCGCACCCCAAGCCTTTCAGAAGCTTTTTAGTAATTTGTGGGAGAGGATTATATGGGTGGAAAGTATGGAAGGAGGGCAGTGACCCTCTCTCACAGACTAAACATTAAAACAGCAAATAGTTCAAATATTTCACTGACACATCTCCCCAAATATATGTAAGTTGATAAAGGGGGACATTTTTGTATCACCCAAACAGTACAGGACTACAACAATAACAAGGCAAGATAAAAATCTAAAAAACAACAACAAATGTGTCCTAAGTGAAAGCCCAATGGAATTTCAGCACTGAAATAGATGAGAAGTTGGCATCAATCAATTTTGAAAAGACCACACAAACTATAAGTCTGGGAACCAGATTTAAATTGAAGATCAATATCCCCAAGTGCTATTTAACAATATTTCCAGTATTATCAAAACCTAATGAACAAAGCAGTTCCAGAAAAATTCCTAGAGAAGGAAACTTATTACTCATCCTTTAAAACCAGGTTTACTCAGAGTGGTCTCTAAAAACTAATGAAACAAGAGCCAACCTAGAAAAGACAACGTTAGACAAAGATTGAAGAATTGGTATTAAGGTCTCGCATGAAAGAAAACCAAACTGGTCTCTAACTAAGTACAATGTTTTAATGCATCTTGAGATTGTAAAGATAGCACTAGGAAACTTAAATACCTTCAAGGATGTCAATATTTCTAAATATACTGGCTTCAACACCATATTGGAGTGGAGATTATTTTGATTAAAAGAAATTACTTTGACTTCAAAGACCTTGACCATAAAGAAATATATTGATTTCATCATCACAGTTCATCATAAGCTACTATGAAGTCATTTTACACGGTTATTGCTCTTGCTTCTTATTGGTTACAACAAAGCTTCCAAAACAAAAACTCTTAAATATATTCAGATATATTAGGAAGAAGCTTCTCCCAAATCTATAACCATAAGAAATGTCTTGGCTTTGTTTTCTGTTTTTACTGGTTACTGTTTGAGTTTTATTGAAGTAATATAAATTGTTTTGCTTGCTTCCTGCTGCGCTCAAAATAGTTTATGTTAGACTGTATTACAGTTAATTGTTTTACTTCAGTTCCATTATTTCCTAAAACAATTTTTATTTTTTTTTAAATCCTAATGCCAATCTTTTTGTAGGCTAGGCAACAGCACTCAGCCTGGTGTACCATCCTATTTTTGTGGTTTTAAAGTAAGGATCAATAGGGGGAAAGTAGTGAAAACTGAAGAAATTAAAATTCCTTTTGCAAATAACATCAAGAGTCTGGATGAAGATGATCACTATACATAGCATCCTCCAAGGATCCTGGCATTCTTCAAGCTGACAATATCAACCACAGCGAAGATTAGAAGCACTTCTAACCTTCAACAAGAAGGTTAAAAATGAATACAGAATGGGAATGAAGATCTTAAAGTCCAAACTCAGTGGAGGAAATACCATCAAGGCAATTAACACTTGGCAATTCCAATAATTAGATACATAGCTGGAAGAGTGGGCTGGACTTATATAGAACCTGTGGATGGGAAGACCAGAAAAAATGATGAAAATGAATCATGACCTTCATCCGTGCAGTGATGTTGATAAGACCAAGGAAAATAGGTAGGTGTGGAATGTTGCAAGTACACCAGGCAGTTAAAGAATAAAAAGGGGCACTGGAAGAATATCTGAAGGGCAGTGAAGAAGATGTGCTGAACCTACTATATGAGGAAGGATTACTGAATCCTGGAGAGACCAAACTGGCCGAAAGAAAGACCAAATGAAGACTAGAAAAGAGACATGGCAAGGCATTATAAAGCTAGTACATAAAAAATAGTAGGCAAAGCAGATAACAACATCTGATAATATCTAAGAGCACAAAGTTGAAGAAAGAGACAGAGGAGCTAATTATGATTGCACAAGACATTAAAAACAAATGCATAAAAGGCCAGAATTGAGAAAGCAGCAATAAACAGCAAGTACTTCCTCTGCAAAGAAGCTGAAGAAACAACAGACCACTTAGTTAGCTGCTACAAGAAGGCTACACAGATTGACTACAAATCAAAGACTGAGAATCTCCATAGACATTTACAAACCATGATACGACAAAATAACAACAATGGTATATTGAAAGATCTGCAAGAAATACCACTTGCCTGAAAGCAAGAATTGGTGAGATGAGACAACAGAAAAAGTCATAGAAAATGAAGAAGCACCTGCCACGTAACATCCCAGACTTAAAAATTGCTAACAGACAAAAAAGTTTAGATAGTAGACAGTGCAATAGCCGGAGACAACAGATGTACAGAAAAGAACTGGAGAAAAATCACAATATAAAAAGACTTGCAAACAGAAGTAGAATGACAAAAGAAAGCAATGATAGTGCCAGTAGTAATAGCAACCTTGGATATAATCCCAAAATCTCTGGAGCACCACTTGAACTTCATCAGCATTGACAAAATACTCATTGGTCAATTGCAAAAGAAAATTTTACTTTGAATAGCTTATATCTTGCGACAATACCTTTAATATCCTCAAACAACACCTGCCTATCCCAGATCCTTGGGAAGGATTTGATAGGTGGATAAAAATGCCAAATTCAGACTAAACATCTGGTTGACAGTATGCCCAGCAGTAATATATAAAGTTCAGATCAATCTGCAAATCTGCATTTAAAGGAAAATAGCACCTGAAACATCGAACATTAGAAATATTCAAGAAAAGCATTCCTCCATTCCAAGATATAATTGCTGCAGACACACTAGGTGGATGTTGATCCCTACCAGAACGGACCAACATCAATAGATATGAATCACATAATATAATTGTTTACATTCCAAATATATTTCCAAGTATAAATACATATACATATACACACAGAGAGACTTGCCTGAGTCTTTGGCAAGGATGACTGATGCCCCTTTCTTCTTTTTGGGTTTTGTTTTCTTTGTCATCACTATTCTCTCTTGGTATGTGTGAACATGCATGTGTGTGTGTGTTCTTAAATGTTTTTAACAAGTGTAAACCACCAAGAATTGCTGAGGGTCATGCAACATATAAATTTAGTAATAATTATATAATCAAAAAGTTAACTTTAATAAAAATTGTAGCATTAATCCTCAAAAGTTTGTGAACTTAGCTACTTTTTAATACGTTAAATATATAGTAGAAATGTTTAAATTTATATTTAGATAAAAGTTTTTACAATAATCTCTTGTAATTTATGTTCAACAGATTCATTTAAAGTATCTGAGAGTACAGTTTACAAGGAAACTTTCTGTTTTGACTTATTTAAATATTGTTTATTTGCACAGTTTTCTATGTCAAACTGCTAATGTACAAAGCTGGAAGAAATGGATAGCAATCTTTTGAGGGGAATAGGCCTGAACCAAACACTTCTAAAACTTTTACATCCAACAAATAATCCCAATCCTTGGACATCTGACAGTCAAAAGATGATTGAATTTATGTAAGCATATAGATTTCAATATTATACATGAGGCCAAATAAGTCTTATATTTAACAGTTTACCACATCATCAGTTTTCTTCTAATCCTCTACTGTTGTATCAGAAAGCTAGAAAGTACAACAAAATATTTTGGGGCATATTGGGGGGTCTGGAAAAATATGGAAAGGCAACAAGTGGGACAATAGATATCAATACAGCATTGATATCTGTGTAAGGATACATCAACACTAGGAACAAACAAAAAAACCCAGTTTGATTAAATTTCTATGTGAACTAGGTATTATATTGAATTTACCCTAAAATGCAAATTTCTGTGTTGCTAGAAATAGAGACCTTGACATTCAACCAGAATTGAGCCCCGAATTATGGTCATAAGTTGTAGACGTCATTAAGTAAGTCACCGTGTGACTGATTTTATAATCTTTTTGTAACTGCTGTCAGGAATTTTGAATTTTGTTTGTAAGTAGCCCTGGGGAAATCCACTGTGACTTCAAACACCCAGTAAGGGGCTGGTCATAAATTGAGGATTACCTGCATATTGCCACTTTCCTAGTACATCAAAAAAATTAAATCATTTGAAAAATTGCTATCAGCCCTGAGGAAAGTAAGTATATATTTCATATTTTTCATTTTTACAAGAATGTATTATCAGTGAAGTAATAATAACCATGTCACTTTGGGAGGGTATTATATTATCTCTGTGTTTCAAACATGCTGCTGAAGATGGTAAGATTTTCATCTGGTTAGATGTGATAAACATTAACTTTATAGCAATAATTTTCTTGATGATTTTAGAATTCTTCCTTCCAAATAAAGCATACTATGTACTATAATAAAACATCTAGCTGGGTAATTCTAAAACTAACTTACCTATTGTATGAACATGAGTTTATTACTAAACAAATTGAAATTTTGAATTGTACCACAACCAAACATACCTTAAAATGACAGGCTTTTACCTGCTTAATAAAAAACAGACTGCTGAATTCAGTAAGTGGAAACTGCTTACCTTTTCTAACTTTTTGGCCTCTATGTGCCGTAGTACTTGTTCCCTCCAGTCATGAGGAACTTTATTTTTTCCTGTAGGATCCATCAGAGAGTATTCAGAATTAACTCTTGGACTTGTTCTTTTAGACGGACTAGTCCTTGAGTAATTGAAGTCACTAACCGACATAGTTCTCTCTGGTATATCGTTTGCTGAAGGACGGGCACTCTGAGGTCGGGGTACATTTGGTCCATCAATGCTATGTGTTCTTGCAGAAAGAGGTCTCTGTTGACCTGACAATTTTGGTGGGACTCTTCCCGCTGAATGCAAATCCCTATATGTTAAATAATCCCCCTCAGAAACCAGAGGACGGCGTGAAGATCCAGAATCAACATTAACTGAAGCAGTAGAAGACACACTACTCTGTCGCTGGAGAGTATTTCGGGTTGCACTAGAAGGATGCCTGTCATTTGGTGAAACAGCCCACATTTCCATATGCCTACCACCCATCCTTTGATGCATATTATAGGCAGCACTAGCTCTAACGTTATTGTGGTTAGAAAAATTCATGTTGGCCGAATGTTTTGCAGAAGTGCAGCTCTCTGTACTATCCAGCCTTGGTAAGCGCTGAGAAGACAAACAACTTTGTTCGGATACAGGATTTTGTTTCTGGAGCCACAAAGACTCTTTGGGTACAATATTGCTACTATATTGTATATTATATTGGGGGGAAGTGAACGGTTGTGAAGAATTTGGTCCTTGCCCTCTAACTGTATTGGCATCTTCAGGATTATGATTCAAATCAAATTTAATTGCTGTTTTCGTAGATATTAAATCAGAGGATGATGAACATCCAGGAAATACTTGTAATGGTTGATCATACAGGAGAGTAGCTGACTTGCTCCGGACTATATTTTTTCCATCTGCAACCATACCTGCTGATTTTATTGCTGGATTGGGGTGCTGTGATCCACTGTCATTTATAATATCACAGACTTTTAGAGCACCAGTCTCCATGTTAGTTATGCTATGGGATTTCACCACTGGCCCACTCCTCTGTGGAGACAAGTCTTCAGTACTTTTTGAAAGACACATTTCTAAAGAAGAATCGGTGTCAATGGTGGCACTTCTCTTTAGCTCTGACTTTCCTGCAGAGTGTGGCATGTCTTCAGAATGTCCATTGATACTGTTTACTGGGCATACATTTGGATATTTACTTTCATTTTCCATGTCTTCTTTCGTATGGTCATTTATCAAGTCCTTAATTGACATCTCTGTTGATTTTATTTGATTCACTACATTAGATTGTAGTCCCTCTTCAGTTAATTTGCAGATATTCCTGTTGATCTGATGCATGTTGTGTGACTCATCAGTGGCATAATTCAGTTCAACACCTTTCTCTATTAAAGCTAATCTCTCCTCAATATTTAAACTGAATTCAGATAAATTTGTGATTTTATCTGGAGAGTTCATTTTTTCTTCTATCAGAGCATTTACTTCTCCATTTTGTAAAAGACTGTTGGAATTTTCATCTTCTTCCCTGTAAAATAAAGCAATCATAAATATGAGCAATTTTATAAAATGACAATATTTGATAAATGTATTTTAAGAAAGCAGCATTAAGCCAGATTTAATAATTTGTAGAGACAAATTAACTGGACTCAGGATCCATTGATTTCAATGGATTTTACCTAAGTTTGCATTTAATTTCATATAGTGATCAGACCAAAATATAGTAAACTATTGTAAATCTAAAAGCTGATTACCGTATATACTCGAGTATAAGCCGACCCGAATATAAGCCGAGGTACCTAACTTTACTTGTGAAAACTGGAAAAACTTATTGACTCGAGTATAAGCCGAGGGTGAGATTCCAGAACATTTCAAATTGTTCTGTTTCACCTATAGAACATTTATAAAGTTGATAGGAAATACAGATTTTTATTTTGTTTCTTTAAGG
>JANHGC010008095.1:24669-37925 GCA_027560395.1 Boaedon fuliginosus
CAGAATTAATTTCCTCTTTCAGCCCTCATCCCTTTTTTTCCATTTCAAGAGGTCCGTTCCTTGTCCGCACCCCCCACCACCGTCTCTCATCATCCTTCCGGGTTCTATCTTTCTTGTGTTCTTTATTTTCTTTGTCCATCCTCTTCATTATTTTCCTCCCTTGTTTACTGCTTTCTTCCCCTTCTTGTAGGCCAATCTGGTGATCCTTTTTTTTATGTGTTTTGGAGATAAAGGCTCAGTCTCTTTTTTGTTTCTAAAAAAGTACATCATTCTCCTGCATCAGTCCTCCTGTCGCCATCTTTTTTTCCTCCTCACCCTTCTCCTCACTCATCTTCTCAGTTATCGCCATCTCCTCGGGTTCGTAAATTTTGGGTTATTTTAATTGTCCATTCTCTAATTCGGCTTTCTCCATTTTCTGTAATATTTTATCTATTTCCACCTTAATCTCAGCTCCAACCTTTTTCATTTCCTCCACATTATCCAGGATCAAGCTACACCAATTCCGTATCTCAACAAAATCTTCCTTAGTTTTCATGTTAAAATATGAAGAGGTTTATCAAGTCCAAATACCAGCTCTCTCACCCACATCTCTCCACGTGTCCCAGGGTAATTTTTCTTTAAAGCGGGCGAATGGGAACGGCCCCTTCTCTTTAATTGGTTGCCTCCTTTTTATTCGCCACTTCTCTTTTGCTCACAACACACAGTTTTTAGTCTTAAACTTAGTCCTGGGGTTTCAGATTCCACTATTTTCTTGTCTTACCTCACTCTGCACCTGGTTGGAATCCTTCACTCGCTCCCAAAACATTTATCATTTTTATTTGTTAAGATTTATATTCTGCTTTTTGAGCTGACTTGTGCCGTAATGAATCATTTGGCAAATGAATACCCTCTGTACTTGAGTATTTTTATACCAGTTTTCCCAGAATCAAGAGTTCCAAAATTAGTTTCTAATTTATGTAAAAAAAATTAAAGTCACATTCTAATAATGTTTTAAAATATCTCAATAAATCTAAGCCTATAAAGACAAACAACTGGATCCATGAATAAAATCATACCTCCGGTGGCAATTGTGTTAAAAAATTATGATCTGCAGCAAAAGTCCTTATATTAGAGAGCTGCCCAATAGATGAAGGCAAAGTTTCAATTTCATTGAAGCTGCAGTCCAGTTCTTCAATTGATGTTAACCTAAACAAAGTTGAATAAATAAAATCAGAATTGGCTTGTTTTATTTGTTGGTAGAATATAAATTCAAGTATGGAAAGTATAAACCATATTAATTGAAACTTGAATCGCTACTGATTTGGACAAAACTCAGTATCCCAAGTCATTGTAGACCTCCAAAATAATCTGAATCTACTCGATACAGGATTATAAACTTCCAGATGGTTACAAATACAAACATGGGTATATTGATAGATTTGAAAAGCATTGGGTAATCTATTCTATTTAACTTATTCCTTAAAGAACCATTAAAAACAAAATATAACATGTTCTTTGTTAAAGAAGATGTAGAAATACCTACCCTCCTATGGAATCTGGCAAATACATCAATTGATTTTCATCAATTTTAAGAACTGTTAATTTCTTTAGACAACCTGTTGTAAAAGAAATATTAAAATGGTAGTCATACAGTATTCATATGACATAGTCTATATCACTGTAGAGGAAACAAGCAATAGCAATCTCTCAACAGATCTTTCATTTTTTATGTGCAACTATTTCATTGTATCCTGTGCAAGACTGAGTAGCAAGATTATTCTAGTCCTAGATCAATAGCAACCAACATCAAACCACTTTATTACAGAAGAAAAAGTATTTCTTTTAATTTATTGTTATTTATTATTAAAAGATAACCATAAAGGTACCGTAAAGGTTCCCCTTTCACATACATGCTAGTCATTCCTGACTCTAGGGGATGGTGCTCATCTCCATTTCAAAGCCAAAGAGCCAGCGCTGTATGAGGGCATCTCCGTGGTCATGTGGCCAGCATGACTTAATGCTGAAGGCACAAGGAACGCTGTTACCTTCCCACCAAAGGTGGTTCCTATTTTTCTACTTGCATTTTTACATGCTTTCGAACTGCTAGGTTGGGAGAAGCTGGGACAAGTAATGGGAGCTTACTCCGTTACACGGTGCTAGGGATTTGAACCGCTGAACTGCCAACCTTTCTGATCGACAAGCTCAGTGTCTTACCTACTGAGCCACCGCATCCCTTTTAAAGGATAGGAAAAGAGGAAACAATTTATTTGCAAGTGTTTTTATGGCTACTATAGAGCAATATCTAAAACCATAAATACTTAATAATTGACAAGACCTAATACTGTATTTCCTTTGCCAGGTCTCTGATCACAAATAAAGCTGAACTCGGTGATGAGACCTCTAGACTAATAAATCTGACAGGCACTGTATTTTATAGCACACTAACTAACACAAATCAATTTGGAAATATTTATCTACTGCATTATATTTTATTAAACTATTGTCGTGGGTGGGGTCCTTGGTGCTCTCTGAGCTAGCTTGTTTTCTTGCAGATGTTTCCTTACTCAAACTAGGTAATATCATCAGAGATGGTCTAAGCAAGGGTCTTAAACTTGGCATGTTTAAGACTTGTGGACTTCAACTCCCAGAATTCCTGAGCTTACATGACTGGAGGAGGAATTCTGGGAGTTGAATTCCACAAGTCTTAAAGCTGTCATTTTTTAAGACACCTGGTCTAGAGAATAACTAGCACTGATGTTACCTAGTTTAAGTAATGAAACATCTGCAAGGAAACAAGCAAGTTCAGAGAGCACCAAGAACTCCTCATGTCAACCCTGAGCTACAAATACTCTTCTTTATACTATCACTGTCATTGTTTCCAATGATGAAATTACTTTTAAGTTAACTTCAATATAAAATTGTTTTTTAAAAGGAAAAAAAGGTATGCTTTTTTCTTTATGTGCTACAAAAGTGCATTTATGTTTAAATAAAGAATGCCAAAATGTTGTAATGGTTTTATGATATATTTATAGCTAACAATACAAACCAATGGACTCTGGCAGCTGCTGAAGTGAATTACTAGATAATAGCAGGTCTTGTAAACTTTCACATCCTGAAACACCTTCTTCAAGAGTTTCAATATTGTTTTTGGAAATATCCAAGTAGGTCAAGTGCTTCAAACTGCCCATAAACTGAAAATACAGAGGCACTGGTAAAATACATAGCTTGTGAATTAAAACATGAATATACCCTACTCTACAACTAATGCAAATTAATTCTAATGCAATTTTTATTTGCTATGACATAAGATCATACAAACTAGGATGTATACTTTAATCAATTTCCCCTCTCTGTGAATTCAAGAAAATTGATGTGCTATGTGACTCAGAAAAATTAATCCTTGTCATTTTCAGAATTTTATCCTGAAGGTATATTTGTTCAATGTTTGCTGAATATAAAGAGATTTTTTTTCATGAATCTCTTCCAAGAAAGGTGGCTAGCATTCTTGAACACAATTATTCTCTTAGGCATTAAGCTGAATTACTGAATTGTCAACTGACAATTAATGAATTGTCATAGTAGTTGTAATATAAATATAAAATATAACAATAATAAATATACATTACCCCTGGAACAAGTGTTAGTTTGTTATCATCCATCCAAAATTCTTTTAACCCACTTAATTGTTCAAGTACTTCAGGCTGATAGAAATTAAAAAAATACACTATGATGTATTTTTATAAATATTTAACAGAAAATACAATATTAAGAGAAAAATATTGAGAATTTTGCTGGTTCATTTCATTCATTTATACACAGGTGTTTTACTCTGTTCAAAATCTTTATTTTTATCAACTATTAAGTTTATTGAATTACATAAAACTAAAATTGTCAGTTCAATTCATACTTTCAATGTGTCACCAAATGCCACACCAATAGCAAAGAAAATTCGGGAAAAAGCAGTCAGATTTAAAATTATTATTATTGGATTTATACCCCGCCTCTCTTCCCCGGTCAAGGGGGAAATGACATAACTCAATACAGTTAGCTTAGAAGATAAAAGTTAAGACAATTTCTTATCTGGCGTTTTCTAAAAGATTTAAGGATATGATCTTTCAGCAAAACTGTTACTTAAGTGCAACTTACCACTTCTGTGAATTCATTACTTCCCAGATCTAGCCTCTCCAACTGAGTCAGTCTATTCATAGTTCTGCATAAATGAAGGAATTAAAAGTACTTAGAGGGAAATATCAGTAATATCTTATTTTCTGATGCATTTTAAATAAGCATTACACATTTAACAGTTCTAGAAAACATAAAATAGGATCAGAATTCATAATAAGTAAGCAGTCATATTATCTTACTACTAAGATTAAATAATTTTGCTCTAAATACTAGCATCTTTGTATATATGTTTCCCGTGTTTTAATATAATTGTAATAATTACTAATAAAATTTATATGCCCTCCAATTCACAGCAACTCTGTAAATAAAATAAATGGGCACAATCAATTTATATATATGGATGCTCAAAGATAAATCATGAGAAGTTATTTGTTAAAATAATAAGGCAGGATACAGATAGAAAAAATTAAATTGAAGACAAATGGGCAGTCTATTATATAATGATGGAAAAGGAATTAAAAATAAAAATTATGACACTTTTGTCATAATAAAAAGGACCTATTAGAGAAAACACACAAAACTATCAACAACTTTTTCAAAGGAATAAAATTCACAAGAGAAAAAGTAAAAGCAACATGCTTCCTGAATACTTTCACCAGCAGAATTAGAATAGCGAATTAGAAACACAAGTCTATCCCAAAGCCTCCAACACCAATCAAGTATTCTATTATTACCAAGTAACAACCCAACCTCCCACAATAGAAACTGTGTAAGAACACTATTTAGACAAGGACAAACAACTGCAGCAACCCCGGACACCAGAAAAGGAAATCAAATCTGTAGAACCTTTCCCAACAAAATGGATACCCCATCAACTTTATCAAAAGTCTCAGCCCAATATAGCACAACCAACACAAGCTGTGAAAAAGGATAATATTGCCAACTTTGCCATCAAAAAACATAAACACACTATTACAACCATTACGGTTATTGTTACTACTGCTGTAAACCAACGAATGCCCTCCAAAAATCCTAAGTAAATTGAAAGATCCAGCAGATCCAGAAGAAGAAACATGAGTCACCTGCAACATATAACGTAAACTGCCACTATTTTTATTTATTTATTTTATTCGATTTATATCCCGCCTCTCTTCACCCATCTGGGGGCCTCGAGGCGGCAGTACAATACAAAAAAAACACATTTCCTATATAATAAAAACTCAAAACACATTCACTCACACAGTCATACACGGGATAGGGGGGAAGGGAGGTAGTTAAGGCCACGCTTGCCGGCAAAGTAGGAGAAAAAAGACTAGCAGAGCGTATCCAAGAACAACTAGCAGTCAGAAGACATGATTAAAAACTCTTTAATTTCACAGCACATGGATAGATTTAATATCATAGTTTCAACTGGGAAGCTGTGAGCATCCAGAACCAACCAAAGTCCAAATATACTAGAGAATTCCTGGAAGCCTGGCCTTGAGATGAATCAGCCATCAACAGGCACAGAGAGATAAAGGGGCTATTTACATCTAACCAACGCAGAGAACACAAACAGAAATGTTGTCTATAAATACCCCTCAAGTTATGACCATTCATTAAGCAACAATCTGAAGTCACAAGAATATGATTATCATATCCCAGTAAACTGCAATCATATGATCACCACTTCTTATATTCTCTGCTAACTTCCCACAAGCAGAATCAATGGAGAAGCTGGCAGGAAATTGTGGTCACATGACAACCCACAGAGTGATTATTTCACAGTGGCAACTGGTGCTGCTGGAATTGATATTGCTAAGCAATGTGATCATGTGACATCACACTTTACAACTGCATGCCTAGCCACAGCAATTCTGGTCCCAGCTGCTGTTGTAAACTGAGGACTGCTGTTGCACTGCAGTTATTTAAATATAGTTGTGATTTTTTAATTAACTGATAAATATTAAAGACCTAAACATGTTCGCAATTTTTTAAAAAAATGGCAATGTGAATACAGTTATAAGGGAGAATTACTGTCAAAATGAATAATTGCATAGATAGATGAAAATGAAATAATATATAGTAATTCCAATAAAAACAAACCTCAAGCAAGACAATGGTCCTAGAACATCAAAACTACTCACAGTTGATTTAAAAATTCTGATTTTCATTACATTTCAAATAATTCATACCAAAATATATTCAAATACCATTGCATACTTACTTTGGCAACATTTTTAACTGGTTTTCTCGAAGTTCTAAAATCTGGAGTTTAGTTAACCTATAAAAGAAAGACAATGAATTGCTTTTTGAGAAGTATAAAATAAATCTATTAATATAACAGATATTTAATTTAATTTGCAAGTTTAAACTATTAAAACATAAATTTGTAGCCTTAGCGTGTCCAATTATAATGTTAGCCTATTCTTCCTACTGATCAAAATAAATATGCAGGTACTAGTTTTTACTGTCACAACATGAGGTGTTTTTTTTCCTTACGAGTATTTAAAATTGATCTTAATCTCTGAATTCCTTTTATTTAATATCCTCTAGGATATTTGTCTAAATCAGAATTGCAATCATTCATTCATCTACTTTGAATTCTCAAACCAGTGACTCGGATTGGGGTGACCAATCACAAAAACAATTAAAATACAATGTAGACAAAAATTAAATACAAATAGTAGCCAGGAGATAGCATAATTAGTTGGTGTCAGCATAACCAGGAAATGGGGCCCTTCATACACACTGAACCCCAGGTCTGGCCATGTAGGTCTTCAAAATCTTCCAAAAGGCAGCAAGGTCAGCCCCTCAAAAGAAGGTATTTTAGAGGGCAGTCGCTAGAGCAGAAAAGACATTCCTCTTGGTCCCCACCAACTGACATTCCTTGGCTGATAGGAGTCAGTTACTAAGTATGATTAACCATGCTCTAAACTCAATCCTCATTTGATCAGTTTCTATCTCAAAGTTGCACTTGATATGCAGCTTTGGGGTTTGGAACATTGATTTTATAATCATGATTTGTGAAGCCTGCATCTGTGAATAATTTAGATAGCAGCTTAGCTAGGAACCACAGAGCAGCTGAGCCAGGGATTTTGCTGTGAATAATTTGAGAGTTGAGGAGATACATTTTCCACCTTTTGCACAGAAGAATATTAGGATGGCAGGAGAGCTTTTTTAAACCTGGATGACCATTGCACAGACCCCAAAAGGCAGTATTTACATTATTGAAAACCCTGACCTACTGAAAGTCCTGACTTTTTATTATCCAACGAAGCTTTGTGAATGTTTTAACAAAGACCATTATGTTGATCTTCTGGAAGTTTAGTACAAGGCGGTTTTCACTGAAGTACTATTCTAGATTTTTTAGTGCATGCCAGCTGGGATCTTTGAGATAATGGCTGCATTATCTACATAAAGCACAGGTGGAAATCCTTATCTACCACACTAGGCAAATGAAAATTTGGATTTGAGAATTTATTTTGCTAATGAGTTCATTTCCAAATTGAATAGACATGGTGCTAAAATGCATCACTGCCCGACTTCCCTATGTACACAAGATAAAAGTCTAAAATTAGACCTTGTGAATCACGACTTGTTCTCATCCTAGAGTTTTCATACAATTTCTAAATTACAAGCAAGAGCTTCAAATCAATGCCCAATCCCCCTCTGCCTTATAGACATTTTACAATAGAGTCCAATGCTGACTTAAAGTTAACAAAAGCCATGACCTGAGATCTTCTATAGTTCTGAATTAAGATATTTTAGTTCAAGGACATGGTCTACTGTTTGGAAGTTTCAACATTCAATCCCCTGTCATAGCTAATAGTGACTTGCCTTTTTAAACTTATTTACAACGTACCTGCCAAAGTTGGCTGGTAAGAATTCCAGAAAAGCATCATTCAGATATAATTGTGTTAGGTTTAACAACTGTGAAAATCCATCTGGAAGCCTAGATAAATTTAAACACAAATAAATTTAACAAATACAAGATCATATTCTTAACCTGAAAGCACATGTAATACTCATTGTACAACACATTTTTAAAACAATTATTACAACAGAACTTACTTTGAAATAGGATTTACACTGGCCTCAACAATTGCTAAAACTTTACAGTTCTTGATATTTTCTGGAAACTCCTGTATACCTGTAGAATCAGAACATAAAAAAGTATCAAAAAATGAGTGATGTGGGTTTATGTTATAAAGATATTACATGAGAGTTGACATCTAAACAAATAAAATGGATTTTCTGTACCTTATTTATAGCCAAAAGACCTACATTTCATAATTGGAAAAACAAATATATGGCTCAAATTATGCAGCGGTTGGTAGAATTTACTCATATAGGTTAGTTATGAATAACTGTAACAAATCTATTTATTGATATATGTGTGCCTATAAATGTATAACCTGCATGTTTATTTTCTTCATCATTCTTTGTTTTGTCTATGTGTATATAACACAACTACTTCAAGTGTGCAATTATGACTTTTCTATAAATTAGAGAAAGTTGAGCAGTAATAATGACTGCTACTATGAAGGTGCATTTACACTGTAGCAACAATTTTTTTTTAACTCTCTTTCAGCCTGCTTTATTTCACAGGGTTATTGTGAAGATAAAACTGGAATGATGAAAGGACCACATAAAGGGACTTTGGAAAAAAGACAACTTTTTTTTTTAATGTCATAATCATGTTGGACATTGGTTGAACTCATTTTTTATTTCAAATTTTTATTTTTATTGAAACTACAAAAGACACCACATTCTTGGATAAAAATGTAACTGCAAAAGAATTAGTGAAGCATAAACTACAAAGTTTGTATTTGATTAGCTAATATAAAAGGCTAGTGAAAAATTGAACCAAAGTGAGAATTGAACTGGCTAAATGTATTAACTAATTCCTAATTTCATTTGAAAAAGTGGCACAAAGAAGTCAGAAAGTTTTTGTGGAACCGCATTTATTTCCTTCTATCAGCCGCATAAGCTCTTCATGAGGAACTGAATTCCTTGTGAGTATCCTTTCAGTTAGTATCAATTTTGAAAGAATAAAAATAGGTTTTCTGTCTATCTGCCTTGAGCTTTTGCTCAGTGTGGGATAGTCAGGGAACAATGACACTCAAAACATTACACTTTGAATATGGAATTTATCACTTAGTTACAATGCAGACATCTTTTTAAAAAAGGCAACTCATCTGTTCCATTCTATAAATATTGAAGATGGTACACAATAATAAATTTGAAACTAAATATAGGAATAAGGCATTTGAAACAATATCTGAAATTAATTGAAGTCCCTAGTAAAAACAATGATGGTACACCCTTTCAGATTTTACCTATGTGGAAACAAAAACTAAGAAGACCCATGTTTTAATTGAGTCTTGTATATCCTGCATATCAATGTTAGTCTTTGCTCCATTGTAATCTTTTTGATCTGACAAGAATGTGTCTTTGTTTATTTTATACATATTCCAAGTATAAAGAAGCCTAGTATGTGCTCAGGTGGATCCAATTAAAATTTTCTTTCAGTTACCAACCTTCCTAAAGGCTGTTAATTCTGCGCTGGGTTAGTTGCCGAGTATGAAGCATGAAAGACTAAAATACCTGAGTCCAGAATCAAAAACTAATTATCTGTTCATGATGGAATCATAAAATATATAAAGAAAGGTTCATTTTCTCTGTAATTATGGATACTATCCAAGATAGTGGTACGATCAATCAGATCAACCACGTTTGCTATGTTTCTACTGGCAGCAACATTGGTGAATATCTGAATATAAAGTTACAAGAGTCCTTCTGGGGCTTTTTGAAAATAAAAGTTCAATTAGTAGCTAGTTTGAAACACCACTGAAATTTATTATTAGTTAAAACAATATCTGCAATAAAGAAAGCTGATATGTTGTCATTATGTCCTCCTGAAGGTAGCAATAAATGCCTAGTGCTTTTTTTAATCGTGCAAATGACAGCAGTAGGTAGTTTACATACTCCATACAAAAAGTCTAGATAAAAGAGCAATCTAAATCAATGTTTTACAAGCTATCAGTGTTTTTTAATGCTCCTCAGAGTTCAGAACTGTGGAAAAGGTTATACTGGAATTGTATACGCTCAAATATTTTATTTCTTTGTCCCACAAAGAAAGTATGACATTTTGTCTAGCTCTCAAAACAGCATACCTAGTTATGACATTGTGAAATGAAACTAGGCAACAAAAAGAAAGACCACCATATAACATTACAGCAGAATCAGGAATTGGAGTAGATAACAAATATTTACAGCAATCTCAGTTTTCAGGAAGGCCTTACTAAAAGCAGATTTGGGGAAGCCCTATCATTTGTTAACACATAGAAATTAATTAAATATAAACTATTTAGAGACAAAACAGAACAGAATATATCACACCTGCCTAATTAAGAATGAACATGGAATGCTAACCAATTGCCAGTGGGAAAGAAGGAAAAATGGAAGAGTGATGCTTAAATTCTAAACAAAAAGTATCACAAATTGAGGTAATTTGTTGTAAATCACAATTCTTGCAGTATATTTCTTTTATACAGGTAACATATTTGAGCAATAATTAATGTCAATTTGAGTTTGCAACCGAGGTGTGTACTATTATAAAACAGAATTCATTGTGCACCTACTGTTCCCCTTCATTCTTGCATGTTTGAATAAAGACAACAGGAGCCAAGCTGGATTTGATATTGTTTTGGTTCACCTAGGTCCGTGATGGCAAATCTATGGCACGAGTGCCCAAAGTGGCACACGGAGCCATGTCGCCTGGCACACGAGCCGTCACCCAGCTCAGCTCCATTATATGTGCCTCCGGCCAGCCAGCTGATTTCCGGGCCTCTCTGCACATGTGCATGTGTGTGACCCCACCCCCTGTGCATGTGTGTGCCACCCCCACATCCATGCATGCGCAGGGAGCAAGGGGTGTGGTGGGTAGCATGTGCATGCACATTAGAGGCCCGAAAATTAGCTGGCTGGCAGAGATGCATGTGCATGCATGGAGGGAGGCCGCGCACATGGGTACGTGAGTGAGTAGGGGTGCAGGGGCACGTGGCAGGACCAACCAGGCTTCACTGGGCCACAGGACACAGAGCAGCTATGGGGCCAGCATCCCCACACCAGCCGCCTTCTTCCAGCCTCTTTACCTCACTCACCATGAGGATTTCAAGGTAATGGCTGGGCTCCCCGGCTCCTGCCTTCCGGCCTCACCCTGCTCTCCACCATCAGGCAAAGGAGCCCGTGTGCCCCACCCTCCTGCCCTGCCCGGGGCTTCGGCGAGCCCGGCTGACACTGCTCACTCTCCTGCAGGGCTGGGCAGGGCTGGGCCCGGAGGCAGCGGAGGAGGAGACAGCAGCAGTGTTTTCTCGGCTCTCCTTCCTGCATCCGTTCAGCGAAGAGCTCCGTGGGGCACTGCTGGAGTCTGAGCACCCATCCAGTGACTACTGCACCCTTGGTGGCGTGGGCGAACAGGCGGCCCTGATGCCTGCTGACTGGCCTCTGTCGCCGCTTTCTGGGGCCTGCTGGGGACCTCTGTCTGGCTCACTCCCCCTCCATGGCCATGGCAAGTAGAATTGTTGTGATGGAGGGGACACAAGGAAGACCACACACGCATGCACTGCAGAGGCCCGAAAATCAGCTGGCTGGTAGGAGGCACATGCGCACGTGCTTGGATGGGGGGGTCACATGGGGATGCCACGTGCACATGCATGGGGAGCATGGGGAGTCACATGTGCATGCAGGGGGAGTTCACACATGCACATGCATGCAGAGGGGGGGTGAAGGGGCACTTTTGGCACGCAACCTCCAAAAGGTTCACCACCACTGGCCTAGGTGGAAGCATCTAAACAATTTTTACTGATCTTGCAAAGTAAATATGGACAGACCTGGTTAGTACTTGGATGAAGGCCATCATGAATCCATAAGAATATCTCTGAAGAAGGTGATGGCAGATCAAGAAAACTAAATGAGTGTGTCTATAAAATAGTAATTGTTAGGTTGGTGTAATGATTAATGCACTGTAACAAACACAAAAAAACGTATTTGTTACAGTATATTATGCAGTAACAAACACACACAAAACGATTCTAGTGCAAGCTAGAATCCCGATGCCCAGAGCTGTGAGGATCTGGATGGGATCCCGATGCCTGGAGGCTGTGAGGATCTGGATATGGGACCAACAGGCTCAGACTCAACCCTGACAAGACCAAGTGGCTTTGAGTAGTGTCTCCACGTGGTCCAGTCAAATATCCATCTTTAATTCTGGGTGGAGAAAGATTGACCCCCTCAGAACAAGTGAGCAACTTGTGAGTTCTCCTGGTTCCGCAGCTGCAATTGGAACATCATTTGGCGACTGTGGCCAGGGGAACTTTTGCACAGGTTCACCTAGTGCATCAGTTGTGCCCCTTTCTGGATCAAGAGCGTCTCCTCACAACCACTCAGGCCCTCATCACCTCGAGGTTAGATTACTGCAACATGCTCTACATGGGGCTACCCTTGAAAAACATTCAGAAGCTTCAATTGGTCCAGAATGCAGCTGCATGAGTGATTAAGGGTGTACCTCAGTGCATCCATATAACACCACTCCTCTGTGAGCTGCACTGGCTCCCTTCCGGGTGCAATTCAAGGTGTTGATTATGACCTGACTTAGGACCGGGGTACCTTTGAGATCGTCTCCTTCTACCTCATGCCCCCCAGCGTCCTGTTAGATCCCCCAGAGTTGTCCTCTTTTGGGTCCCATCAGCTAAGCAATGCCGGGTGACAGGTGCATGAGCAAAGGCCTTCTCTGTGGCCCTCTGGAATCAGCTCCCCTCGAGGATCCGGACCATCTCCAATCTGTTAGCCTTCCGCCGGGCTGTTAAGACCTGGCTGTGTCAGCGGGCTTGGGACCATTGACCGCCCGTATGAATGTATTAAGATATTGTCATTTGTATGCTACATATTTTAATGTGTTTTTATATTAATGTATGTTTTTTAGATTTTTATTACTGCGATTTTAGATTTTTATTACTTGTATTTTATGGTTGTGAGCTGCCCAGAGTCCCATGGGAGTTGGTCGGCATACAAGTTAAATAAATAAATAAATAAATAAATAAATAAATAAATAAATAAATAAATAAATAAATAAATAAATAAAGCAAGCAAGCAAGCAAGCAAGCAAG
>JANHGC010008096.1:0-15058 GCA_027560395.1 Boaedon fuliginosus
TTGTTTTTATCTGTGATTGTTTGCCGCCTCGAGTTCCCCTGTTGGGTGAAGAGAGGCGGGGTATAAATCTAATTAATTAATAAATAAATAAATAATTATGTCATTAATAAGGAAATAAATACTTTCAGTAAACACTGCCACACTCGAACTAGCACAAATCATATCTTTGTTGATCCTTTTAATTCATCTCAAGATCAGTTCCATTAATTGCCACTACTATGAGATGGATTCTCATCTAACACACTGCCTCAGATTCATAGATGCCAACAAGCAAAAACTATTTTCTGCCACTGAAAACTTGATCAATTATTTTTAGATTTTATTGTAAAGACAAAGTTATTTCAGAAGAACATACAATATGACAATCAAGGGCTTGTATAGGTACCAACAATATCACAAGTTGCATGCATAATATGTCATGCAACAGTCTGGAAAATTACCCCTGGTGGCATAAATTGATTGAATAGGTATAATCTGATAACATTGCCTTCCTTTCCCACCAAAGTATTTAAGACTCCAAGCAGATATAGTGCAACTAGGTTTCACTAAGCCTGCTAGCTATTATCACAAAGAATGTTTAGAAGGACATTTGCCTCCCCCCACACCAGGAAGTGTAATGAATGGTTTAGCTGGCAAATCAGTCAGTCAAACAGTGTGGCATGAAAATGGTAGGCTTACTAAATGGATGTTTCTCTTTAAAATACCTGCACTTAGCCTCCTATCAGACAAAAAAACAAATGCATACATTTCGTAAAAAATGGCATGCATCACTTATGCCTTGCTGTTAAATATAGGAATTCTTAAGTAGCATTTGTCATCAAAAGTTGTTCTCAGAAACAATTTAAATGGACTATTTACTGCTCTATACTTTTCTTTTAAAAAGTGCATTGAAACTCTGCAAATTTCTGTTTGAGGAGTGCCTTCCATTCAATCAGTCATGTCTTTCAATATATATTTAGTGCAGATTTCACACCATAGAACTTGTAGATGTGACGACTGGGTAGAATTATTAAACGTACCCATAGCTCTTTTAATCCTGATAATGAACAGATGTGGTGTTTATAGACATACTAAATTTAATTAAGTGTATCCGCCCATGTGGTGTCAATGAAATAAAAACAATCACCCATTTATTACTACGTTGTAAACTTTGCAGGGCCATTTTATTTTAACTCTGTTAGGCAAACAAAGGAGAAGATCAGATAAGTATTTTGGAAATTTCTTTTAGAAAACCTGAAGCCCTCCAACACTCTCTCAGTGCTAGGTTTTGTCTTACCTCAGTGGAAATAAGATACAGGCAAAATTATATTGATTTTTTTTTCTCGAGATACAGTTTTATAGACTAATTATAGTTAACATACTATATTTTTTGTTTTTAGATTCTATAATTGTTTTAATTTCATTATGGTTGTGTCTTACCGATTAAGGCTAACATACGTTCAGTGTTAATAGTAAAAAATGATTCTGATCTTAGACTTTTCGTGTCATATGTAATATATTAATTTTGCTTCTTCCCACTCCCAGTGGAGACGGTTTTTGACCACTGTTGTATCATTGTACTTTCTATTTGTCTTCCAGTTTATTTTGTGTTATCACTAACCAAATGAAGATTATTTTGTCTATTCTAATTCTCTTTTATTTTTCCATTAGTCTCTGTATTTGAGAAATCAAAATGCAATTGTGTCTCATGTATGGAACATTTAAAATCTCTAAACTCTTGCCACTTAAAAAAAATCTCAATCATTTGGGATATCTTGAAAGATCAGTAGTATGTTAAACAGAAATAGTGAAAAGAACTCATAAGGCAATATCAATTCCAATTAGTTTTAATATTTCTAAGAACAGAGGCATATATAGAAATTAGCACATTAGTTATTTAGAGAAATATGTGTATTTTAAAAGCTACAACCTTGCCATGTAACTCCTTAGGGAATTTTACTTTTGCAAGAAGGCTTCCAAAGAGCACAAGAGATACCATTCAAATAGGACTTGTTTCTCTATATAATTATATATCTAATTTAGGTTTAGAGCTGCTGCTTTTTTGTCTATAATACATGCAAGTGAATTGTTTTGTTTTTTAATAAGCAGTTAATATAAAGTGGTATTAGTAATAAAACATGAAACTATTCCTATTTGCATTATTTGTCTTTTATAGAATGCTATAATACCATTTGTGTTGCACCTTGAGTCTATATTGCACTATTTATTATTTTTGCTCCTGCCTATCCTTCATCATAGACTGAACTTGCTCTATATTATTTATCTTATGGTTTACCACATATAGCAAGATTTCGTTTTCCTGCAAAAGAATCAGTTCCGTGACTCTTGCAAAAATGTTGCTGTCTCGTAACAAAACCCCTTCATGTCTTGATATCAACTCTGTTGAAGTTTAGGAATGAGATTAATAATACAATTTAAAAAACAGGCATATTAGAATGGGTATGAGATTATTAAGAAATTATTTTTCAAGAAAAGAAAAAAATAAACATATCTTTGCTCTGAAATAGTGAGCAAATATCTATTAGAAATAGTGAGCAAACACCATATTATGTTTAGGAAAAGTACTTAATTACGATAAAATATATTGTGCTTACTACTATCACAATTAATATATGGGAATATTTATTAATTCAAAATAATTCCTTGGAACAAAATGTATTAACTAAAGTACCGAAAAATATATTTGCCATTAAATAGTAATTTCTATGTAGTTTTAACAATTATACTTTGCAGACATACTTATGAATTATACTTGTTTCAGCTTATATTAAAATCATGTTTTTATTCATTCATTATCTAATCTTGTGATTGCCTTTCCCAGCCACATGTCTTTCATCATAAATTAAATCAATTTTCTTGTTTAATAAGTGGAACAAAGTTCCAGAGAGTCAGACAGTGTATTTGTATAATATGTAAATAATAGAAAGCTTTGACTCTCAAACTTTAATCCACAGTCCATTAATGGCTTCCCATGCCTGAAGCAAATTTGAAAATAAGAGGAAAACGCTGAAGGCAACTTTGAGAGAAACAGACTGAAAATAATGAAATAAAATCAACCAATGGTACAGTGTAATATTATTTTTATATTAAGAGAGAAAGGTGGTTCTGTTATAGTGATTGATGAAAGCCTGAATACAACTGTAGCTATTCTTCCTTTTATTCTTCACTTTCAGTATAATTGTCTAGACTGCAGCTAAAATATATATATTTGTGCAAAAATCCATGTAACTGACATTTATATTATAGGTTAAATCTCTGACAACATCACACTGGGCTGAATGGATAAAAAGACCAAAGATCTGACTAAATAGAATACAGCTTCTTGTGTTCTTCAACAATAAAAGTAACTATTTCCCCTGTCTAGTTGTGTGCAACTCTATGAGTAGGGCAGTACTCATCTGTTTCTTAACTGAGGGAGTCAGTGTTTTGTGCAAAGATACTTCTGTGGTCATGTGGCCAGCATGGCTACACGCCAAGGTGTATGGAATGCTGTTACCTTACCACCTAAGTGATACCTATTTATCTATTCACATGTGTATGCTTTCAAACTGCTAAGTGGGCAGAAGTGGACAACGGTACTTTAATTCACAATCATTTCCATTTTACAAATACAAAAATTAGTCAGGCAAGTAATGCCTTCTAATGAATACTCATTCAGCTATAGATGAAATGGCTTCAGCACAGTGAGGATTCTATGTGGCTGCCTTCAAGGCATCAAGCTAGAAACCATGAGGCTTCCTCCTCCTAATCCACCATAAGCATGAAAGCCAGCTGGGTGACTTTAGCCTGTGCGAAGCCCAACTCACTTCACATGGTTTTTGTTGTGAGGAAAATAGGAGGAGGAAAGAAGATTATGTATGTTCACCACATTGAATTATTTCTAAAAATAATAAAAGCTGGCATGAAAGTTTATTTTTCTCTATAGTTTACATAAATTTAAGATACCAACTGGACCTCACACATCTACAGATTTACAGAGCCGTTTAGTCCACAATAAAGGATCGCATGACTTTGATCCAAGAATATATGCTAACCTGACTTTAAACAGTGCTACTAAAAAATTGTTGTACATAGTGTTAGTTAATACTGTGTTACAGAATGCTTGTCTCAAAACTGCTGATGGTGAACACAACATATCTGGTATTTAGAATAGACACTATATTCACTTGTGCCAATAACAGTGTTATCTCCCTCTGTGGGGAGAAAAAAAACATGTAGTGAAGCCAAATAGAAATCATTTCTTCTGATTTTGATCTCAATACCAACAGGAAAACTGCTAGGCAATACACAAATCTTTCTATTCCTATCCCTGATACCGATTAATTTTATTTCCACTTCCTATTACTAAAAGTATATGAAGCATATGAAACTGTGACAGCCTCCATGGCCAAACAAAGGTGATGCCATATTAAGAAATATATCAATAAATAATTGTTGGGTGTATATCTATATGAAAAATCCAGCGCACAGAATTTAATCTCAATCTCAATTATATAGAGGTAGGATAAATAATTTCTCCTAACAGCAATCTGAAACATGTGGCTGCAGTTCAGAATAGTAGGGCACCATTTTTAATATTTTCATAACAGGTTTTCTCATAAACTAAATGTAGAATGAGGATATACCAGAATCACTAATATGAACACCTGCATACTTATCAATAGGTTTCTATATGGAAACATGTTGGAAAACTAAGTGATTATAAAAATTTATATAGAAGATATTTTCTACATTTCATTTACAATAATAAAGAGGTTAGGCACAGAAAATAGTGAAAATAGAAATTATTCTAAAGAGCAGAAATCCAATACTGATTCTGATTTAAAATGTTTAAATAATCATACATTCATAGAGGCGAAGAATACTTCATTTATTGCAAAAATCACTTCCATAGCAACAACATGTAAAATTTAGAAATAAATTTAGGAGGGGAAATGATTAATGCAAAAGTTGATTGGTTATATATTACCTTGTTTCCCTGAAAATACTACCTCCCCTGAAAGTAAGACCTAGCTTGATTTTTACACGTCTACCCAACAGACACATGCCCCTAACTCATAGGTTAGTCAGTGGATGACACCCCCCCAAAATAAGACCGGGTGCCTTTTTGGATGGCAAAAAAAAATATATAAGACAGTGTCTTATTTTCAGGGAAACATGGTATTTATTTCCATATGGCTTGAAATCTGCCCTCTAATGTGAGATAGGCTAAGCTTAGGGGAAGAAGTGTCACCCTCAGCTAAAAATTGAACATGCCATATTCTGGACAACATTCTTGCCATTCTAGCCTCCATGCTTAATATTCCATTAGAAACACAATGTGGGGCTTGGAAAATATTCTTAGAAATTTGGATTTACAAGTTCCAATGTTGCAAAGTTGAAGGGTAGTACAAGTTTTATGCCATATAGTAATTGGGCCATAGGGTTAGTTTCAAGAATATCCCATTTGAGGGAGATGTGCGGTTCAGAAATGTGAAGAATAAATAAAATAAAAATTAGTGGCACATGTATATATTTGCCTTGTATGAAATGATGAAATCTTAAAATAGTTGTTTCAGTATTACATATGCTCTGTGTAATATAAGAAGCCTATTTATTTCTATTACTTAGAGGACCACTCCTTGGTATTAATAGATCAAGAGAGTTTGGGGACTGATATCAAATGTCATTATTTGGGTTTTGGAGTAATTAATTTCCAGTTGGCCTTCTTGCGATGCTGTACAAAAGCATTCAAAGTTTTCTTAAGTCCAGTATAGATCCTCGAGAGGATTACCGCATCATCTGTATTATAGAAGTCTATGTAACTCTTATCAATTTAGGATTTATTCATGTTATTAAGCTGATCTAACATGTCATTATATAGAAACTGTATAAAAGAAATGCTAATGTGCAACTTTGTTTTGCACTCTTGCCAATTGGAATAGGTGCCATCAGATGTCCTTGAAAACTACATCTTACTCTGTTACGATTTGTCATGCAATATGCAAATAAGAAATAGCAATTTATGGTGGTGGTGTGCAGATTATTCCATAACTTAATATGAGAGACAGAATTAAATCTGAGAGCCTTAAGATCAATTATGGGCACATAGAAGGGGATGTTACTTTGAGGTTAAGATGCTGATCAATTGTAAAGCGACCTTCCCTCTAGAATAAATGCTATGCTAACATTATTTTGTGCCAATTCCAGGATGCATGGATAGCCCTTCTGTGGGAAAATGCTACTAACTTATATTCTGCAAACTGGCATCACAGAATTTCTATTTATGTTTATTTTCACTATTCTTTATGGTCAGTGCAAAAAAGCCTTATTGTACTATCTTAGTAGCAATAACTATAATGCTGGAAATATATACAGTATCTGGTCTCATGTAATGGTGAAAAATGCTGTACTAGAGTAGGGAGCTTTTTATTAGTAGGTTGGGAGAAAAATATGAAGAAAAGAGAGAAAGCAAAGCAAATATTTTTTTTACTTGTTACCCCAGGCTCCTGACACACTGAGACAAAGCAGGCATTGATGACTTTGCTTCCTCTGTAATTTTAAGAACAACAGGGAGTTGGTGGTGGTGTTTCCCCTTTTGTATTCTTATAAAAGTGTTGTGTTTAAAATGTGGATCATCCTCCCACCAAGAGCTTATCCTTGGTTCAACTTCAAGATAGATAAAACCATGTTGTTTAATTGGGTATTTCTGTTACCTCAATGCCAGGGAACATTGCTCCAAAAGGAATGGATGTGTAATACTATGATATGGTTAAGTAGGAAATACTTAGGGAGAAAGGAAGCTTGCTAGACTACTTTAGCAAAGAAAAAAACCAGTTTGTGTGTGTTCGCTTTCTGCATAGCAATATCCACTTTGAATAGTTGAGGAATCAATCTGTTGATCTGAGATATGACATTTTACACCTGTTGAGGGTTGAGCCCAGCATGCCCTTGTCAGTAGATGACAAGCCTTGCCTTATATGATTATGAAATTGCCTGCTGACTCAACTGTACTCCATTTATGATTGAGTAGAATTTATTTAGTGGGAAAACTGTACAAACATTTTCTCATGCAGGATTCAGATTGCAAAATGGACAGGAAAATACATTATTACCTGTGAATTCACATGAATTATCTCTAGGTTGTGGGGTAGAAGAACATGCATTGCAGTCTTTCACTAGTAATTGTATGATTTAAATTGTAATAGTCATATAGTATTACATTACACATTCTGCTAAGGCCATTATATATTTACATTTCTCTACTGAAGCACAGGTAGTTATGAATTGGTAATTGGTGCTGTTAAATGGACAATCAAATATCCTACCAAAACTGTTCTCAGTGACAGATAGAATTTAAGACAAGTATATTTAACTTAAATAAACTTGAAATAGAACTTAATTAGCCAGACAAACAGAGTAGTTTATTTTATCTGGCAATAGTCATTCATATAGAAACTGTATTTGGCAAAAAGGATAATAAACTGCTAGTTAATGTTTGCTTTATGTCTTAAAATGCAGCTTTCTACAGAGAACAGTTATCTTCTATCCATGCACAGAACGGTCACCATAGTAACCTGTTAGAATTTGTGGGTGTTTTGTGGCTGTTATCCTTCAAATGTTTATTTTTAAAAATTCTGACAAAAACCAAATAAAGGGCAGTGGTTTTATGTGTATATTTAAGCAGAAATTCAAATTCTAACTTTTCTTTTATTACAAGATAACTTTTGATCCATTGAACAGGCTTATTGATTTCTTCTCGAAACTGAATAAAGTTGCATTTTTTTTCGAACTGTTGATAATATTTTCTTTAAATATTTGAAATCTTTCACTGGTATCTGCTGAATATCATAGAGATATGAAGAAGTACAACCTATACCACCAAAATAATAATTATTATGTTTTTGTTATGAAAAAAGGGTATAAATATGATATTCTCTCTATATTAATATATAGTTTGATTACTGTCCTTGATGCTTAATGCTTATGCTTTGTCCTAGATATAGTCTTCTCCTATTTAGTTCTGGAAAAGTTAAATATATCCAAGCTTGATGTTGCACCACTAGAACTGAGCATTCTAATAGGCCTCAGGTTGGGTTTCTTTCCCTGTCACACCTCATATGGTATTGTATTTGTGGATGCTTGGTTGGGATCCTATTTTGTAGGTAGGCTACTTCTTTCCAATATTCATTTGCTAATAATGTGTTTTGGAGCATGTATAACATCTTTCTGAGAGAGCAGTTTTTCCTTTTTGCTATACTTTTCAATTCTGGGTCATACAGCATAATGGTCTGACTTCAGGTACTTTTCCAAACACCTGAAGTTTGTTCACTGAAGCCACATGTTCTTGAATTAATTTCTCTAGTGCTTGACTCTCTTCTTTCAATGTGTAGGTGGTTGTACAGTAATTCTCAGCTGCACGTAACTAGATTTGGAGTCCTTTTGTTAAAGTGTGAACTGCATATGGATTCCTGTGTCCCATTTTTCTGTGCCAAAGATTTCAAATACTCAATTTTGAAGTAACAGATGGAATCTGGGTTAGCTTTGAAGTTCTTGGCTGTGAATCTGATCCAGCTAATTGAGACTCCAGTACATAAGAATGGCCACGCACAGGATTTGGTTTTTATGTTTGCAGCATGATCTATTACAGTCATTTCATATTCTGATTGCCCTATGATGCTCTCTGTCTCAGAGTGGCTGGACCTATTGGTTAGTCCACCTCAGTCATTAATTACCCCACTGGTTTGATCTACCTGGTGGAGCTGATATTCGTAGCACAGTTGTTACCAAGAGTAGGTAGGAGCTCTTGTTCCAGCAGGCTTTTGCACAAATTTATTTTGGGCGCTGGTTGCATCGTTGCCTAAACTGGGAGTACTGCTCATGGTCAACTGTTGATATCTAATATCTATATCTATATATTACTGCAGTACAAGTCTACATAGCACTTTTCCTGAAGACCATTTGGAAGCTGTTAATTGGTCCAGAATGCAATGGCACAGGCATTTATGGACACGCTTCTGAATGTCAATGTTATACCTCAGCAGTGTTTGCTGTAAGTGTCTGCTTAAGTGGTTCTCTTTCTCTCTTTCAAATTTAGACAGCTCCACATCTCCCCCAAGGATGACTCTGGGTGGTACACAATATCCTTGCATATTTCACATCCTTTCTGTGTTATATAATTTGTTGAAAGGGATTTGGCTCTAAATATATATAATGCATTTTCAAGTTAAAATGATTTCCGCTTCTTTACTGAGGACACGAGATAATTTCTCTGATCCTCTGCCTACTGAAAGTTTCTTTTTGACTGGTAAGTTAATTGCTAATTGCTGCCTAATTTGAGAAATCTTTCTTTTTCTTTAATAAAAATATTTTGTTGGATATTCTTTTCCCATGTTAAACCAGTAAAGCAATGAAGGGGTTAAATGAGAGACTATGGCCATGTGATTAAAGCAACCTGTCAGAGAAGAACATAGAACTTCTACTCAGAACCTTTTTGCTTCTCTTCTTTCTTCTATCTGAACTTCGTGGTATATGGTCTGTTCCTTTTTTGTGTGTGTGTGTGTGTGTATGGTAATGCTTGAGTAGAATGCTCTACTCAGATGTGTAAATACCTGTAAATATATATGTATGTAAATAAATATATGTATATTTAATATAGACAAGTCTTTTTTAGAGTCTTACTTCTTCAAAGAGCCACATTGGGCATGATCATCGCATCTTATCTATTTTTGCTAACATATTTGTAGCTTGAAATCTATACCAATGCCATCTTTCAACTGAGAAAATGAAGCTTGGATATTTTTTTATTTAACTCTTTCGGCATTTTATTTGTTTGCATTCTGTTTTCTGCCATTCTTTCACTATGCTGGGATGACCCCTATTGTTTTGGATGTAGGAGAGCTGCTTGTTTATTTGTTTATTTTGCCCTGGTCTTACAAATGACAAGGGCTATTACAACTGAAGCATCATCTCTCCCTTTGCTGGGCTTTGTAAGCTAGATACGGAAAAAGTTTGACTTTTCTCATAATTATTCAAATCAAAGTCTTCTAGACAGTTCATTATAAAGTTAAGATCTGTTCCATCTTTCCTTGTGCATGAATAACAACAGAAATTATACTTTTTTGGGAAGTAAATATAGGACCAGGGCAATATTTTCAGGTTTCATTCTCATGTTTTCCTGTTCTATTTGCCTACCCATTTCACATATTTTATTCATATGCAAATTTAGATCTTTCTCGTCACCCGATTATTGCACAGCCTCTAAAATGTACTTTTGAAACTATTATTTTATCATAGTGTTCTTAGTGAGATCCAACTTTTACATATAAAAGGATGAACTTGCTCATACCTAGGCAGATCATTCCTGCTCATCTGCTTTGCAATATCCCAGTCTTTTGAATCATGCCCTCCATAAGTTTTTATGGGGACTTCAGAAGTATTTTCATTTTGAAAGACATGGGAAAAATGATGATCCTTCCAACTTTTCCACAACGTGAAATTTTACTTCTTTATTATCCCCATTTTGAAAAACAATGAGCTCTGTATTTCACAGAATTGTTCACATTGCTTTGGGCCCACAACCCTGCCAGAGGAAGCAATTTCAATATGTTCTATGACCGTGATGGCGAACCTCTGGCACGTGTGCCCAAAATGGCACACAGAGCCATGTCGCCCGGCACCATCAGCCAGCTCAGCTCCACTGGGCATGCGCACGTGCCTCCAGCTACCCAGCTGATATTTGGGCTTCTGCTGTGCATTCACATGCGACTCCCCACCCCCCGCATGTTCGGCAGAGGCCCAAAACTTAGCTGGCCAGCCAGAGGCGCATGTGTGTGGGGAGGCCATATGCATGCATGCATACGGGTGGTGCAGGGGCAGGACACCCTCCAGCACCGGCGAAGGAGCCCGCGGCCCCCACCTGTCCACCCTGTCTGGGGCTTTGGTGAGCCCAGCTGCTCCCCTGTGCATGAGTGCGTGATCCCCCCTGCACTCCCCCGCCCCTCCACACATGCACCTGTGACCCCCTATTCATTTTACCATGTTTTAAAGCACAGCTGAGCAGCAGGAACAGCTGTGCTGCAGCTTGCGCATGCGCGGATGGAGAGGTCGCACACGCACGTGGACAGGTTGCAGGGTCACGCAGCCGCGTACACATGCATGAATACACTTTCAGCATGCAAACCCCAAAAAGTTTGCCACCACTGTTCTAGGAAAATGGGAATTTAAACTGAGTAAGGACTAGTGAAGCAGCTCTGTAATTTTCACAGAAAAGAAGATTTCTCACAGGAAATGAGTGATGGGAAGACACAGAATAGGAAAAAGTTACTTCCTAGCTGGCTATTTTCAAGCAGAGAATCCAGATACACGTGAATTGGGAAGAAAGAAGAAGCATAAAATCTACCAATCTCAGAAAAAGAAGGAAAAAGGGAAGAAACAAGATGGAATATAGAGGAAACCCCAGTTCTCTATCTATACTCATTGCCCCATCTGGACAGTAGATTTTTCAGTTACTAAACAGTAAGTGGACTGATAAAATATTTCCAGTTTTTGATATGATCAAATAATAAATACTCCAGGATGAAGTAAAAAGTCACCATTCTTAGGCCGCCAGTAATGTTCAAGCAATTTACAAGAAAATCAGGAGTAGAATTATGGAAGAAAGCCATGTTTCCACAGTATATGAAAAATTGCATCTAGAATCCTGCCAGAAAGCTATTTATAGTATATTGTGTTCTTTGTTAAAGCTCAAGACAGTTAAAGGGATTTTGTTACCCAGATTTATGCATATCTTAATCAACTGGAAAGATTTAGCTGAAAGATGTTTAGCTGTTAATAATCATAAGGCTCATACAAAATTATGTCTGTGACATTACGAATTTTACATATTGTGGTCATTGCAAATAATTCTCAATAATTATTTATCACCTTAAGGTACCAAATACTTTTATTTATTTATTTATTTGATTTATACCCCACCTCTCTTCACCAGTCAAGGGGAACTTGAGGCGCTTACAACATAATTAAAATACAATCAGTAAAAACATCATAAAAAGCAATAAAATATCTATAAAACTCAACTACTGACCTCAATCATGCAACACACATACAATCATTCTTACAGGGGAGTCATCAGTTTCACACCTCGTCGCACCCACGGCCTTGTCCACATCACTTGGGGCCACAGGAACAAACTCTTCCCACTTAATGGGACTAAGACTTGGCCCAATCACCTCAACATCCTGTCCAGCTCGAGTCCAGGTCCAACCGAATCTGAGCAATTTTATCCAACAAGAACTGAGCAAACTCCTCAGCTCTACCCTGCAAGGGTTCCTCAGTCTCCCCTGGTTTCAAGAGGGAGCGAGTCACCCTAAACAGAGCAGCTGGGCGACAGTCTGCGGACACAATAAGAGCGGCATAATAAGAACATTTTGCTACTTTTATTGCCACTAAATAAGTTCTAATATGGACTCTTAATAGTGTCCAGTCAGATTCAGCTTTCTCGGATCTCCAGCAGCACTCTAGACGTCTGCCCTGCCCCTTCATCCCCTAGAGCTCTTCAGTATACCAAGGAGCTTTCTGAGGTCTTGCGGACAGTGAGAGATCACAAAGGCATAATCCGATCTAAGGCCCCAGCCGTGGCACTATTCCAAGCCGCTACTAGAGCCTCAGTCAAACTGTGGGCAAGGGAACCAGGAATCTCCCCAAGCTTCCTCTGAAACCCAATTGGGTTCATTAGTCACCTGGGGCGGAACCACCTAGTCAGTCCTGCCTCCCTACAGCAGCGGGTGGTCATCAGGAAATCCAGTTTCAAAGGGGAATGATCTGACCATGACAAAGGTTGAATGACTAAGTCCCCCAATTCCAGTTCACGACGCCATTTCTCTGAGATAAATACTAGGTCGAATGTCTGCCCCCCCCTATGAGTCAGACCCTAAATTACTTGGGTCAGGTCCATGGTTTCCATGGAGTCCATGAAATCCTGGGCCACATCAGAGGTCTTGCCAAGGGATGGCAAGTTGAAGTCCCCAAGCACCATCAACCCGGGAGACTCAATCGCCAGCCCGGCTACCCCCTCGAGTAGCACAGGCTACTCAGCTGGGAGGCAGGTACATCAGCAACAAGCTCAACTGAACCCCTGAGTCCAACTTCAGGAGGAGAGACTCACACCCGACAATCTCTGGAGCAGTGCCTTCCTGTGGATGGAGATCCTGATGGATAATAACAGCCATCCCACCACCCCTGCCCTAGGGTCGCAGCTGATGCAATACCAGAAGCCTTGTGGAGCACATTTCAGTGAGGGGGACATGCCCCTTTTTCCCCAGACAAGTCTCAGTGATGCAAGCCAGGTCGGCCGTCACCTCGAGAAGCTCCCGAACCAGTGGGACCTTAGTAACCACCGATCTGGCATTAAAAAGCAGCAGCCAGAGCCCAGGGCCCTGAGTTCCCAAGCCAACAGGTCCCTGAGATGAGCCCAAGGGGTTGAAACACGGTACAATCATCAGCTGACACGTTCCCTGAAGGTGGCTTCCCATAAGGTGGCTTCCCATAAGGCCAGATAACTGACTAAAAGGCCCCCTCACCCCCTCAAATGAACAAGTCTTTTGGAGTTCAAGCAAAGTCAGCCCCCATACCACTAACTTGGCAGATCAACGGCCCCACATATCCATAAGGTGTTGGGGGGAGATACTAGTTCCATCCCAAGCCTGGGCCTCTTAGATTCAGCTGAGGCAATGCCAAGATCACCAAGCCTCTAGCCTCAGTGCGGACCACAACAGGCCATCCGAACCCGGTGGAGCCCCAAAACCACGGCCGCGGCTACACCAGCATTGTAATTTTTATATATCTCCTTTTTCCTTCCTATTTTTATTTTTATTTTTTTCTTTGCACTTTGTATTTGAAGTTTGTAGTTTGCATTCTTTTTTTTTATCACTGTAATTGTGAACTTTAATAAACTTTATTTTAAAATGAATGTGATTTCTACACATAGCATTCTCCAACCCTGTAAACTGCTAAACTAGACTTAAATTATAACAATAATAATAATCCCTTGCTTTCCCAGTTCTGCAGATCACAAAAGCTGAAATAGGTTTATAGAAAATATACGCAATAATGGAGATTAATAAATTAGTTTTCAGTAAGAGGAAAACTTCCATATTCTGAAGCATTCCATATATTAACCTTCTCTCATGTTGAATAATTGTATATGTCCAAACATATCAAAGCATTTTCTTTTTCTACATCCCTGAAAATCCTTTGAACAGAAGATTCAAAAAGATGAAATTGGATAAGGGGGCTTAGTGTTTATATATTGATATCAGTCAAGTAATCCTATAAAACCAATTACTTGCTGGGTAGGTTGACAGAAATACTTCCACATCCAAGGAATATTTACTCAGAAGCAGGATTGAGAGTAAGGAAAAAGTGCACTAGTGGCACTAATATATTTCAACATTCATTGAAATACTTCCCAGCCCCCCATTATGGGATTATGTCATAGAAGAATGCAGAAAAGCCACAGAAGTACAAATAATAAGGAATTTGCCCTGGACAGAACTGTGTAGAAGCTGTTGTGGGCTCCTTGGAACCCCCTGAGCTTGGTTATTTTCTTGCAGATGTTTCGCTACCTGCTTGGTAACATCATCAGTGCTAGATGAAACTATTTCCTCAGCAAAAGCGGCTGAAACCAGAATATCCAGATAACATTTGGATATGGCTCTGGGAGATATCTCCCTATTTCATTGAACTATGAAAAGGAGGCTCATTACAGTATGAACAGATTTGCAAGATTCTATAGCCACTCTCAATAAAAATGGTTTTAGCCTTCCTTCTGCAGTTGTTTTCATGGTCTGATCTACCCAGTGGGGCTGACATTGGTGGGGATAGGCCTCAAATAACATATCTGGAAAGCCAGGTCAAAGTGCCTTCAATCAAAGAGCTCCAGGAGTTCAGATAACAATACTGTAACGCTATTACCAAAGCTCACGGGTCCTATTGTGGTACATACCAGGGCTTTTTTTCTGGGGGAACTCACCGGAACGGAGTTCCGGCACCTTTTTTTCCTTAGACTTCTTTTGTATAT
>JANHGC010008099.1:0-17301 GCA_027560395.1 Boaedon fuliginosus
GCAGTTTTGAAACAGCACAGCAACCCAGGGCTGGAAGGGACCTCAGAGGTCATCTAGTCCAACCCCCTTCTCCAGCAGGAGACCTTATGTCATATGGGTTATTTTGGTGCCTGGCCATGCCCACAACATGGCCACGCCCACCCAATCAACCACGCCCACCAAGCCACACCAACCAAGCCATGCCCACAGAACTGGTAGTAAAAAAAATTGAATCCCACCACTGGTATAAAGCTAATCCCCCCACCCCATTGCAGTGCATCAAGGATAAACATGCAAGCACCCAACAGAATGAAGTAGCAATCTAGGCTGTCAGGAGTGCATTCAGTTTAACACATGTAGAATTCCCTGACATTGTATGCTATACACTAAATAATAATATAGCCCTTGAAAGCAAGGTTTTTTTGCTTCAGAAATCAAAATTTTGGAAGTAATTTCTTCCTAGCTCACTTTACTGTTGAGAATGTTCAAGTTTTTTAACACGATTTTAATATGCAGCATATTAGCACATTGCTAGGAAGCATTTCAGTGTAGGAGAAAGGAATGAGATCCACAGTAAGATTCAGAAGACAATTCAAGAATATATTTAATGACCTAAACCAAATTTGGAGGCAAGTTTTATTCCTGTGGCATATATTTCTCTGAGCATTTTAAAAAGTTTGTTCCATCCGGGTAAAAGTTTCCAGAAGATGTTATCAACCAGAACAGAAAAGTACAGCGGCCAATCCAGGCTGCAAAACTATGTATGATTAGTAGATGGCAGCTTGAAGAGAGATGAAAATCTAACTGATGCCGCCAATCGATGATCATCTGGACTGTTTGCAACTCAGATATAATAGCCCAAAGGGAAATTGAGGTTTAATGGGCCAAAACATAACCTAGCATAAGGCTGCCTCATATGCTCATCGTAATTTGAAAGCAATATTTCAATCTTTATCATGTTTATCTAGCACACAAGCCGCTTGTTTTATTACAAGTACTGGAGAGTTGTGAGTGATAAGAGAACTTCTAACAAACAAAAGAGTATTTAATCAATTTCCTTCTTCAAATGGCAACTCCAATCTCTGTTATGCAAAAGTTACAAGCAATGATTAATTGCCAATAACAATGCAACAGAGACAACTACTTTGGCTGCTAATAACTGTATTAAAATCAGTACAGCAAGAAACCTACTGATCACTGGATTATTGTATTTGCTAAGAATTACAATTACATTTACTAGCAGTTTAGCATACAGCAAGTAAGCCGGCTAACCAGAGAGAAGATCATTTCATTTCAGTTATTATTAATGCAACCACCATATATCTTCCAAACATGGTTCTGCATTAAGTAGGTGCTTTATTTGTCTCTATTTTCCAACAGTTATTTAAATTGACTGGGTGTCTCTTGAGATTTCTTGAAAAGGAAAACAACAAGGGTTTATTGCTGCTGAATTCGGACAGGCCGTTATGGCATAACAGACAACTGTATTAATTTAATTTCAAAACAAAATTGCTTTTTTACATTGAGCCTTTCTCTTACCCCATCAATTTAATTCCGTCTCATTCAGTTCTACTCCTTTAATATAGTGGTCCCCAACTTTCTGGCAGCCAGGAACTATATCTGTGGAAGCTGGTTTTTCCATGGACCGGGGAGTGTGGTTTCACATGCTCCCAGGGTGCTGCCTGTGTACAGATGGGGCTTTACTCCTGGTGGGCTGTGGACCCATGCTGGTCCATGGCCTGAGCCTGTTTTAATATATTGCTAAATTCTTCCTGGATAAAACTATTGCTACTTTCTTCAAGTTGATCATCATCATCACCATCGTATAATCTCTTGGGGGTGGACTCCAAGAACTGAATGGAGCTGAGTGTTTACTGGCCGGATGCCCTCCCTGTCGCCAATGTGGAGTGATACTCAGCAGACATAATCTCAACATGCCCAGAGAGAGAGCCTAGGATCGAACTCACAGCCTCCTGATTGTGGAGGCGAGAGCTCCACCCCTAGGCCACCAAACCACTCAAGTTGATGCTCTCCAAATATTCTTCACTTCAACTCCCATAGTACCAATCAGTGTGTCCAAAAGCCACACCTGTTAAGAATTTGGGGATTGGTTTCCCTGGCTTAGTGGATCTTGGTTCCATCGATTTAGTCACATGATGGAATTAATTGTTCCCCGTCTTTCCAGAAATGATTTTTTCCATAAAGCTAGCAAACAAAACAAATGAACACTACAAGAACAATTGAGATACACAGCTTCTGAATCCCTCAGAGAACATTTAGAAGATGAACAATGACCCACAACTTGGTCTTAAAATGTAGACAATATAGAGAGAACATCAAGAGCCAAACACTTTCTTCCCTTGAGGAAGTAACAGGGTGCAAGAAACCCACCATCAATTATGTGTTGATTCCTGTTCTATCACCTTGAAAGATCCCTTAACTCTCAACTACGCAAAACAAATAAATTTCACACACACTCTGTTTTTCCCAATATATGCGGTGAGCATTCAGTAGTTGGCTTTAAAAAAAAACAAACCTGAGCAATTGCTGTAAGCACAGCTTTCTGACCACCTGTTGCTTTTACAAACTTAGGCAGGTTGTGATGGTAAAATGATAGCGCGTTCAGCAAGTTTGCAACCTGGTGATTTCCCAATAGCTGTAACCATGGTTACTTGTTCATTATCTGTGAGGATTGGTGGGTGGGCGGAGGAAAATACCTTTTGAATAAGGGATGCAGACAAGGTCTAGGAAGAGAATGTTTAACTTCTACTGGGGAAGAAGGAGAACACCACTCTTCCTGTCCCACAGGAGCTTTTTTTCAAGAGGCAACTGGACTTTCTGATTATTTTCTTTGAAGACGTTTCGCTTCTCATCCAAGAAGCTTCTTCAGCTCTGACTGGATGGTGGGGGAATGGAAGGATTTATACTCCTTGCAGACAGCTGTTTACTTGCATTCTTTTAGCGAGTTGTTAAGGTCACCTGGAGGTTTATCTGTGTCATCAGGGTCACCTGAGTGGTGCAAATGGGTGTGTGGAGCCTTCTTGGAACTGTTGAAAGGACTTTGTTATAGATTGGAGATAGATGATGTCATATCCCTCCCCCCCCCATCTCCAATCCAGTTACTAAGTTAACACTTGCAGGGTTTCACTTAACCATGGCGAGAAAGGTCGTAAAATGGGGCAAAATTCAGTCGGCAACTGTCTCGCTTAGCAAACTAAAACTTTGGGCTCAATTGTGGTCGTACTTTTGAGGATTACCTGTATTAACAACAACACTGGGTGTCCTCATCTCCAATCTCTACTGGAACCTCATCTTCATCCTCCTCATTCTCATCTCCTCATCCTCTGGAACCAACTCCCGGCAGAGATTAGAACTATCCCCAATTTACAGGCCTTCCATAGGGCCACCAAGACCTGGCTCTGTAGGCAGGCCTGGAATTGATGTTCCCTCTCTCTCTCCCCACTTCCTCTTCCCTATCCCCCTCCCCCTTACCTTGGATAATTTTGATTGTTGTGTGAGTGGTTAATTAGTAATTTTAATATATTTATACATAGTGTATTTTAAAATGTTGGAAGCCGCCTCGAGTTCCCCTTGACCGGGGAAGAGAGGTGGGGTATAAATTGAAATAAATAAATAAATAAATAACTTATTCTCTCACTGCCAAGTGTCAATGGAAAGAATTTAATGACATAAGTCCAACCAGCTTAGTCATGAAGATACTCCTAGCCTTGCCTACAACCCAGAACTAAGCCCAGCCCCTTTGGGTTGATTCTCATTTATAGAAGGATAGCTTCCAGAAGAATAGTGCTACCTGAGCTACATGCTTTCTTACCTCTTGTTCTTGTCCTCTATTTGTAAGAGATAGACCATGTCATCGGTAGCATGCTGTCTGGAGCTGCTCTCCCCCCATTTCAATTTCAGGCTCTGGGGACCTGCTGCAGTACACTCTAGCCGAGGGGGTAAAGGTGGCAACGACCGGGTCTTTGCTGCAATAAAGTGGCTGAAAGGCCCAGCTCCAACTTCATTGATGGCCTGAATCCGGATCCTGTCATTGGAAGAGACAAAGAAAGAACAGAAGGTTAAAGTGGACAGAAAAGAAGTTATAAATGTGTTTCACGCTTGGATATCGATGCTATTCTACACTTATTTTGGTGACAGCATGGTTTGTTAAGGAAGCTGCTACAGATGGGCTGTCAGCCTCTCTTAGATGGCAAACCAACACAGCTCCCATTCTCCCAGGTTCTACCTAAATTATGAATGCTATCGCAACAGCACTAGCACTTAGACTTATATACTGCTTCACAGTACTTTATAGCCCTCTCTAAGCACTTTTTACAGACTCAGCATATTTTCCCAACAATCTGGCTCTTCATTTTATTGACCTCAGAAGGATGGAAGGCTGAGTCAGCCCTGAGCCGGTGAGAACAGCAATAGCAATAGCACTTAGACTTATATACCGCTTCACGGTGCTTCACAGCCCTCTCTAAGTGGTTTTACAGAGTTCGCATCGGAAGGATGGAAGGCTGACTCAACCTTGAGCTGCTCAGAGTTGAATTCCTGGAGTGAGCAGTGAGTTTGCCTTGTAGTGCTGCATTCTAACCAGGGGTGGGCTGTTACGGGCTCGCACGGGTTCGGGTGATCCTCTAGCTAAGAGTCTGCCCAGTTTGGCAAGCCCATAAATCCCACCACTGGCTGGCCCCGCCAAACCACCCCTCCTAGGAGTCTCCACGTGGCCCGCTTTGGATGCCAGGTAAGTACAGGGCCTACATGGAGCCTTGGGAGGGTGAAAAATGGGCCTCCCGGAAGTTCTGGAAGGCCAGAAATGAGCCTGTTTACAGCATTCGGAGGGCCTCTGGAGCCCAGGGGAGGCTGTTTTCGCCCTCCTGGAGCCTGGGGAGGGCAAAAAACAAGCCTCCCACCGTGGTGCAGGAGGCTGACTAGGCCACGCCCACCATGGCCACCCCCACCCATCCCTGATTCTAACCAGTGCTCCACCACAGTTCTTATAACTGGAAAAACGACGATAAAAAATAAAGAACTGCACCTAGCTAGATCTTACTGGCAAGTCATTATGGGATCATAAAAGATGCATATCACAATGTTCCCTAACTCAAAGTAACAAACAAACCTGATGTTATCTGTGGATATTCTGCAGTAACCTCCCCCCAAAAAACCTCCACTGTCAGACATCCTAATATTTATACCCTTTTTGGTTATACAATGTTTTCTGATTTCCGAGCAGCTATAAAGACAGAGCAGGCTATAGAATTATACTATTATGGACCTGAAAGGAAGTCCCTGAATATGTCATTCTGGTCTTTCCAACCTAGTCCCTGAAATCGTATCTATTTCATTTGTTATTATAATTAGTGAACATAAAACAATCTTCTCAAGTTAGAGGTAACTATTTGGAATTAAACCAAAAACAAAACTGCAGTCTTTCTTGGAACAAATACTTTAGGTTAAAAGTATCCCAAGCACACTCCGACCACTGCTTAAAAACCATCGGCGGGGTTTGAAGTGATTCTATTTTTAGGTGGAACTCTGTGGCCCAATTTTTCACATAGAAAATGTACCAGGAATAGGACAAAAACAGCTAAGAGCAGCACTTGGACGGAAATTACTGCGCCGATTAATGTAATATTTCTGTAAAATTAGCCTGAAATTATTCTCTAGAACCAAAAAAGCAGCATTACAAAAGCTGAAGTCTATTGCTATAAATCAGCCTGTTGCCTGGTTTACATAATGTACTGCTTGGTACAAACTGAACACCCTGATACCCTAAATAATACTCTGGTATATTATTCTTATATCTTGATTTTACTCTCGTGCAAATCCTGTCTGACTGTTTGTCTCTCTCTCTCTATGCCTATTTATTAACATTCATTAATATTCACTATGGTGTTTCTTTGAAATTTGTACAAGAAGATTCTTTGGTCATTAGATCTATTTATTCATTTATATTTAATATATATTTTATGCTGCCCAACTCCCGAAGGACTCTGGGCGGCTTACAACAGAGATAGCAATAGCACTCAGATTTTATATACAATTTATCAGAGATTTACAACACTCCCCAAACAGTTACAGGGTCAGCATATTATCCCCAAATAATCTGGGTTCTCATTCTACCGACCTTGAGAAGGACGGAAGGCTGAGTCAACCTTGAGCCTGGTGAGATTCGATCTCACAGCCTGCTGAACAAGTCAGCAGAGACTGCAGTGCTGCATTTAACCACTGTGCCACCTAAACTTAGTACAAATTTAATCCATGCTAGCTCTCTACAAGAATCTGAACTACTGACTGTTGATGGTAGATAAGAGTCAAAGGAATTCAAGGAGGGCCAGACTTAGTTCTTTTGTGAGCGTGAAGGGACTCCAAACTGTTGACATGCTTGACTCCACCCTCAGGCTCAACCTGGCCATCTCCTGGACTATCTTTAACATCTGGTTGGCCAAGTGTTTGGGGTGTGGGTGGGTGCATGAAAGATTAGGAAATAAAATTGGTCAGAATCCCTGATTTGAATGCATCAACAAGGCTTAGGCAACAGAATCAACCTGCACTCTGATAAAAATCCTGCGCTCTGATAAAAATCTCAGCATTGGTCCGTGACTTGGGGATATAACTTGTTCTCCATGTTTGGCATCTTTTCTTCAGCCTACTTGGGATTCTTATGGATGTTGCTCTTGGTCGCCTACGGACAGCGTGATCCAAACTCCTATTATCTCAACAAGCATATCGAGAACAGTTTCACAGAAGGATTTGAAGAGGTCTTAAGCTATCAGGGCTTCTTCAAGTGGGCAAGGAGCGTCTTAATCAGCAACTTATACGGGCCGTATGAAGGTATGGTGATATGTGGGCCTATGGCAGCTTTCTCAAACCAAACTGAATGTTCTATCATTCTCACAGAGCTCTTTGGTAAGAAGAGATCTTGAGATGATTGGGTCAGGATTACGGAACTTCTAATAACTGAATTCTTCCTTTATTTGTTCATTTCTATCCTACCTTTATTATTTTTACAAAAAAAAAACTCAAGGAAGCAAACATACCCACACCTTCCTTCTCTTATTTTTCTCTGCAACAACAACCCTATGAAATGAATTAGGCAGAGAGTAATTAAGCCAAAGTCATCCAGCCGGATTTATATCTAAGGCAGGACTAGAACTCACTGTCTCCCAGTTTCTAGCCTGGTGCCTTAACCACTGCGCCAACTGGCTTTCTATCTTTATCCTCATATACCTTTAAATAGATTTTCTCTGTAACCATCATCATAATATACAGCAAGGAGGCAGGACCCTTTAGTCATAAGGGTGTCTTGAATTATTTTACAGAGACTTTTTGTTGGTTAGGGTTTACTCAGTGTTTATGCTACAGGTCACCAAACGTTTGGGGTGCTGGGCATTATCATTCAATAATGGGGGAAGAAAGGAAAGGAAAGGAAAGGAAAGGAAAGAAAAGAAAAAGAAAGAAGGAAGGAAGGAAGGAAGGAAGGAAGGAAAGAAAGAAAAGAAAGAAAAGAAAGAAAAGAAAGAAGGAAGGAAGGAAGGAAGGAAGGAAGGAAGGAAGGAAACTAAGTCAGAAAGGGAGAAAGAGAGGTGGAAAGGGAGAGAGAGAGAATTGGGGAGAGAGAGAGAGAGGAAGAGAGAGAGGGATAATGTTCTCATTTGATTTGCCTGCAGTTTGGCTACGAGGGGCGGATCCCTTTGAAAAGTGCCCGCCTCTTCTATGATGTCAGCGAGAAAGCCCGGAAGATAGTGGAATCCTACTTCATGCTGAATTCCACCCTCTATTTCTCTTACACACACCTGGTGTGCCGCACGGCCCTGTCAGGTAAGGCTGGGGAGGGGGGCAAGGTTTGAGGAACGCTGGTGCAGAGCAGGGGGTCTCCAACCTCAGCCATTGACGACTTGTGGACTTCAACTCCCAGAGTCCCCCAGCCTGCCATGCCTATTTCTTTTCCTCCCACACCTCAGTGGAGACATAGCAGAGAAAGGGATTACAAGAGAGTAAGCAGGTCACAACAGGGATGCACATCAAAAAGTGTCAGGGATAAAAATGGTGCAACAGCAGGAGATAAGGGGTATAAATTGAAGCAAATAAATAAATAAATAAAATAAAATAAACTTTCAGTCCACGTAAAAAAATGTTAGAAAGAAATATAGGATCCCAAGAGAGAAATAGAAGAGAATCACCAAAAAAAGTCAATAAATGATGAAATTCAAAAACGGATGAGAGATGATGGGTAGAGACATAATATTTTGTGATACCAGGGTGGTATTAGAACCTAATAAAAACAAATAGAAAGTATAAATCTGGAAAATAGTAACACGTACATATATATAATAGAATTTATTATATCCACACATTTACTAAGGTTAGGGGGTGGAAGACTGTGATTAGGCATGTTTAAATGTATTATTATGATTAACTGTGTGCATATTGGAATTTATAGCTTTTAAGGATTACATATTCAGGGGTCTTAGATATATAATCCCAGGACTGATTAAATTTTATTAATAATTGATTTAATTGGTGTTTTTATAGAAAACTGAGATATTGGAAAATCTGGTGCAATTTGAGTAATACTTAAAATATTTGCGGGCCTGGAGTTGACTACCTCCCCCTGTTTGAATGTAGTTGATTGCTTGTGTAAATATTTTAAATTGTATTGAATTGGTTTATATTTTAATTGCTGTTAGCCGCCTCAAGTTCCCTTTGACCAGGGAAATGAAACGAGGTATAAATCAAATCAAATTAAATCAAATAAATAAATAAATATTTAATTCAGTTTTTCAGTGAATCAGTCATAGCATAAAAGTGTTTGGGGGTATATGCAAGGTTTTCATATATGGATTTTGTGCATAACGTTGCATAATAAGTTTTTCCTATGCAATTTACCTAACTCCCTGCAATTTACTTTTTTCTTAGAGAAGCACTCTTTATGCATATTATAGTTACACAACCTTCTCAAATGAGAGCTGCCTTGCACAGGCTTTACTTCACAATAATAATGGATAGCAGAAGACTGTTTACTGCTGCTGTCCATGATGTGGCTACAATTCTTTTGGAGAATTGTAGCATGTTGATAACAAGCGGTATCTGTAAGGTGTGGTTAAGAAAAGTCAGTGTGGCCATTGTTGTAGGTGGATCAATCACACTGTTATAGCTACCATAAAGACTTTTTAAACCCTTGTCTTTTGCTTAGTTAGCTCTGGTTTCCCAGCATAGAGCAAAGAGGAAGAACGGCTGGGAATTCCAGGAGTTGACTACATACATCTTAAAATAGCCAAGATGTCCGCATTCCAAGTAAACTTTCCATATTCATTCACCATTCAAAGACAAAGTCTATCCAAGTAAGAATTTATTAGAAAAGTCATGTTGGCACATCTGGAAAAACCCGAATCTGAAGTTCCGGGTTTTCCCATCCCCAAGTCAAAATCAAAGATCCATCCCCCTGCACCCACAAGCCCATCACATGGTCCAATCAACTATCACTCCAATTCTGCAGATCCATCCTTTCAGGTGCAGGCTAGCTTTGACCTTGACATAAGATTGAGAAATACTGGGTCAGTGATCTGGGTTAGTTAGACTCAATGATCTACAACTCTCCATCCCTGTGAGCAATAGGCTTTGGATGTGTTAATGTTGATATCCCCAAATGAAGAGGTTGCCTTACACATTCAAATTAATCATCATTCATGTTATTCAAGAAACAGTTTATAATACAAAACTATCCCGTAGCTTACAATACATGTCTCATTCTTCAGCACTAACTTATTTTTTTTCATTTTTGTACCTTATAAATAAAGTTGTCCAACATTGATTTCTTCCAAGATCTGCCTGTTTATTTATGACTAGCCCTTATATTTCCCCCCTAATGTTGGCTAAGGAATTATGTGTGTTGTATTTTTAAAGAATCTAAATCTATCAGTACCTGGATGGAGGAATGATGTGTGAGATGAGATAGACCATTGACGATCTCCCCTCACTGACGAGAAGCATTTAATTCTGTTATTGGTATATGACATTCTAGATCACTGTTGAAAATCAATAAGCTGCTAAAGGTCAGCCTTACAGCTTGACCTAAATCCATTTAGAGCCACTTTATATATCTCATTAGTAATGTAATTTAAAGCTAAAATGTCTTACCCACATACTGTTATATAGTGTCATTAGTATGTTTATTTTTATTTTTCCCGTCACAGAGCGTCTTGATAACTCTGTACGTGCCCAGTGGTCTCTAGACACCTACATTTACAGAATAAATAGATCAGAGGTTTTTGCATTGTGGTCCAGAAACCTTTTCCTGCTGGTTTGTAAACAACTGATGGATGACTTGATGGTGTATCTTCTTCCTTATTTACAATGAGTAAATTGTATTAGTAGAAACTAAAAACCCATTTAAATTTTTTCCTTCTCATATTATGTATATGAGTAATTGCAGTAATTTCAAAACAATTATATGCACTTTTGAGCATGAGAAGTGAACTTATGCAGAAATGTCTGTCTACTATAAAATAATTCATAGTACAACTTAATAACTTAATAATACAAGAACATCTTTGCACATTTCTAGTGAGTTTATTGAAAATTCCAAGAAAGTGCATCCTATTAAGAATCAAGTTATGATTAGCATTTTATGTGAAACTTTTCCCCCTGCTTCTCCCAGATGATTGACATATAATTAAGTTGAATAAAATATAATTTCAGACATTTGTTTATTTATTGAATACGGGAATAAAAAAATAGACCTTGAGTAAGTTAACTTTATTAAGAGGTGGTGTAATTGTTCCTATGAATTGATCAGGTGCTGCCTAGATCATATAAAATCTAAGCAATCATAAAGATACATTTTTTCTGTAATGCTCTGTCTCTCAAGTGGTCCTTCCAATGGAGCCTTTCCCAGTGCTACCCTGCAGGCATAGCTGCTTTACAGTTCCCAAACTCTGCTGTTAAAACTCACAGAAATGCAGAGTTAAGAGTGATATAGGTCTATGTAATAGACCAGTTTTGGAAAAGCTGCTTATAGATGGAAAGCAGCTTGCTTTGAAATCATGCATGCATTTCTGTTGAAAAATTCCACAGTTCCTACCCTGAAATGGCAGAAATATGCACTTCTCATACCCACAGAAAAAGGCAGAGAAGCAGCATTCTGTTCTTTTGATCATGTCTTGTCAAGTGCCACTATTTTTGCTTAAATAGCTGGCTCATTATTGTTGATTCAATAGTTACTCAATCTACTTTTTTTTCAGTTGCTTAGCCACGTTTATTTTGATGTGGTTGCAGAAAATATTCCTCATTTTAACCTGCCATCTTCTAGATCCCTTTGACTACAGTTCCCATCATGTCCCATCAGCATAAATATGAGTGCAAGCTAGGGAAAGTGTAGTTTAAGGCTCATAAAAACACTATACAGTAGTCCTTAACTTACAACAGTTCATTTAGTGACTGTTCGAAGTTATAACATCACTAAAAAAATGATATGAATATTTTTCACCCTTACAACCATTGCAGCATCCCCATGTGATCAAAATTCAGATGCTTGGCAATTGACTCATATTTATGATGGTTGGAGTGTCCTGGGATCACATAATCACCTTTTGCAAACTTCTGACAAGCTAGTCAGTGGGGAAGCCAGATTCACTTAACAATCATGTTACTATGGGACTTCCAGTGGCATCAGAGATGAAGACTGTGAGCTCCATGGCCCCTCTCTGAGCTCTACCCATCAGAGGGCTCCAAAAGGAGCCATAGCCACCTTGTAGGGATGGTGAAGCAAAGGGGACTAACTTGCAGGTTGAGGAGAGCTGCATTTCTCCTCCCTGACTTGGAAAATCCCCCTTATCCAAAGTCAAGGAGCAGTGGCAGTCAACATGGCTGCCATGAAGCTGGGACAGCCAGAACACCTAAGAAAGTGCAGGAGTGAAGAGAACAGTGAACAGAGGTGCCCGGGTGAGATATTTTTTCTTTTCTTTAAAAATTACCCTAAGGAAAACAAAAAAATCCTAGGGAAGAGATTCCAAAAATATAACTGTTTAAGTGGTGAAAGAAAATATTTTTGATAAAGAGATCTATGCTGAAAAGTAAGTCAAGAGCACCATCTACTGATGAAAGAAAAAGTGACTCCTAGACTCTTGGAAATTTACAGAGGAGGAAAGGAATATTTGATATCTGGTGCTGGTGCTATGACTTTTAACTGTTTATTGCCTTATGCTTATCAGAGGTGGAAATAAGAAATACATTTTATAAAAGAAACTCTGGGAAGCTAGAATAAAAGACTAAAACCACAGAGCAGACTTAAAGAATTTGGAAAATACCTTGGACTATCAGAGTATTGAGTAAAGGCTGGAGCTGGCTCATTTAAATAATTGACTTTGTTTTGAAAGAAATTGATTTTGAATGAAATAAATACCTGCTGGAAAAAGGCAGCATGGAAATTTGAGAGGACAGCCCCATCTACTAATGATTGGAAATTTGGACCTCTTTCTGAACTAGATTGTGGCTTTATTGTTTATTTCACCTTTATTGCTATTATGACTGGAATGGAAGGAGCAGCTATGGAAATTAGAGGACTTTTTAATGAGATGACTTCATTGTTCCAAAATATTATGGATTCAATCAATGGTATAAATGAGAAAATGTAAAACGTTTTTCAAAGAACAATGACTAAAGATCAAACTGCCCATGAACTGGAGGAAGCAACAGAAAGACTAGATGAAATGGGTTACTCAAGCCAGCAAATGGAATACGAACAGGGAAAAATATGGATCAGAAAATCAGCAAATAAAGCAACAGCTTGATGAAGAGGAAGACCAGATAAATGGCAAGCAAAAGGAATGGAAATAGGACTGACAAATCAGTTGGTAAAGGAAGAAAGACCGAAGAAAATAAAACAGACAAATTGACAGTTGAGAGACAGACAGGAAGATACTTTTGATAAGGAGACTAGGACATGGGCAGACATCTGGAAGAATTGGCAGTATAGGATTGTATTGGGAGAAATGTTTAGATTGAATAAGAAAGATAGAGATGCAGATAGAGATAAAGATGAAGCGTGTGGGAGGTGAATTAAAAATGGAAAAGAATTGAAGCACTAAAGAGAAGAAGAGATGATGGATAGAAAGAATTGCCCTTTAAATATTAAAGTAGTCTGATTGTAAGCTGATAGAGGCAGAAATAAAATTAGGCAGGGGAAATATTAGAATATAATTTTTTTATAGAATGAATAAAAATAACAGTTAGAAAGATTAGAAGTTTACAGATGTTAGGCATTTTTAAAATGTATGTTTAAATAATATAATGAGGATTAGTTAAATTTGATAAATGTGACAGAGATTACTAACATTGTTAGCATGAATTGGATTAATATGAATGATACCAAGAACCAACTTTGCCTATACACAATAGATAAATGTTTAGATTGAACAATAAAGATAGAGATAAAGATGAGAAGTTAGGGATTTTTTTTGTTTACGAGGGGTGCTGAGAGGTTCCTGACTTTGTCCAGAAAGAAGAGAGCCAAAGTTATGAAATAACACATTTATTCAACATAGTCTCCCCTGAGTCTGATGTACTTGGTACAGTGTAGTTGCAGCTTTTCTAGATCATTCACATAAAAGTCCTTTGGTTGGGCCGCAAACCAACTCTCAGCAGCATCTTTATCATCAAAAATGTCCTCAAAACATTGCCCCTTCAGCTGTTTCTTCAAAGTTAGAAACAGATAATAGTCAGGTGAGTAGGGGGGATGGTGGAGCAATTTGAAACCCAGGGTGTTCGATTTGGCAGTTACAACTTTGGACGTGTGTGCAGGTGCATTGTCTTGCAAAAAAAGGATCCTTAGATCAACTTTTCACGATGTTTCATCTTAATTGCCTCCTTCAGCTGGCCCATGAGGTTAGCATAATACTGTCTGGTGATACTAGAGCCCTGAGGTTTGTAGTCCATCAACAGAATACTGTCTTTGTCCCAGAAAACGGACGCCATGACCTTTTTGACCATTTTCTGGGTTCGGAACTTCTTTAGATGCAGGGACCCACTGAAATGGCATTTCTTTGACTGTTCCTTGGTTTCAGGATCATAGATGTGGAGCCAGGTTTCATCCTCAGTCACTAATATAGCCAAAAAGTCCTGTGCAGCTTCAAAATGGGCCAAAATGACTTTGTATGCTTCAACTCATTCCTTCTTCTGATCACTGTTCAAACATTTCAGCATCCACTTCTCTGAAATCTTGCACATATCTAGGATAGTGGTGATAACAAACCCAACACGCTCCCGTGAGATGTCGAATATCTGGGCTATCTTTTTTGCAGATATCCACTGGTCCTCAATAATCAACTAATGGACAGCATCGCAGGTTGCCGGGTCAGTTGAGGCTGGGGGGTCACCCACTGCAGGGCTCATCTTCAATGGTGAAATGCCCAGTCTTGAAGCAAGATATCCAGGTTTTGACAGTGCTCTAGGTAGGACACTTCTCCCCCAGTGTTTGTGACATCTCAGTGTGAATATCCTTTGCTGACTTTCCCTGGAGAAACAAAAATGTCATGATGGCCTGTAACTCCAACGATGTGAAACTTGCTTGTGCTTTTGCCATCACAGCTTCTCACTAAAAGAAAAAACAGTTTTAAGAATCGCAAAGACCTGATATTTGCATAGTTACAGATTAAGATATTAGGCTGTCATATGCTCCCACACTCATTTTTCTATTTCAACTGGAAGGGGGCAGAGCCAGGAACTTCTCAGCACCCCCTCATATATATGTTTAAATAATATAATGAGGATTAATTAAATGTGATAAATGAGATAGAGATTACTAATATTGTTACTGCGAATTGGATTAATATGAATGATACCCAGAACTCTGTTCACACACAATATGGATGTGTATTTAAAAATAAAAATAAAAAATATAATTAAAAATTGTGTTACTATCTTAACAACTGCAGTGATTCACTTAACAACTGTGGCAAGAAGGATCATAAAATGGAGCAAAACTCACTTAACTAATGTCTTACTTAGTAATCGAAATTTTGGGCTCAATTGTGGTCATAAGTAGAGAACTATATCAGGGACAGGTTGCAATTGTTTTTTAAAGCTAATCAGTGGATTTTGTTATATAGCAAGTTTGTTCCACCATTTGGAAATTCTTCAGGAAACCTCAAGAAAACAGTTTTTTTAATCCAGTGGCAAAAGGTTTCCCCTATGTGTGTGGGAAGTGCTTTGGAGACTAGTTTTATAAGAACACAATATTCTGGAATGGAAGAAGGCTGATACTATGTTATAGAATGCATAGTGATATGCCAATGTCTCATGCAATTGTAGCTGCATATGTTTTATTATTTTTCAAATAATTTTAATGAAACACAAAGATATGTGAATATGCTGTATCCTTTGTATTTCACTCTGTTTAAAGTGGCAGAACAATAGACTGAGTGATTAGCATTTTGAAAATGTGGGTACCATATTAGACCTGTTAAATGAAAGGATGGGTTTGTTCTACAAGGAGACAGAAGTTTACATATTCTGGGAAATAGGTTGTTGCAAGGCAAAAGTTATGAAACTGACTCCAGATTTGATCCGTGTCAAACCAATTTGATGAAATCATTGGGTCTTCAATTAAACTTATTGACCTCGTAGGTTTGGTCTAAGTATAAATCCTAGAATTTTCTAGGACAGAATATAGAAATTCTTCCTGGCAGAAGGAAATGTTTTTCGTTGGTTGCTTGTAAATATTTCTCAGTCATATCTGCTGTAACAATTGTCTTGATGGCCAAGATCATGCCAAAAAAGATGAACAGAGGGAATGAGTGGGTTATTGCAATGAAAGGTTGAATTATGCTATAGCCAAGCCTCCTGGAGGCCAAGAAAATATTTGCATTGTTGGCATGGTATTAGTCCATCTGTAGATTGTGCTAATTATTTTCAACATAATCGAGAACTTTGAACCCCCGTCGAATACAAGCCACATTGATCATGAAATTAAAATATTAGGGTGCCGCCTAGGTCCACTTAGTTTAAGGTTGTTTCAGTCTCATTTAGGATTCAGCCTCCTGTCTGGATCCAGCTCATAGCTTGTGTATTTCAGTTCTTTCCACATTGTATTACTTGGGTGCTGAGCTAGCAATTGGTATTAACAATCTACTGCATTTGTAGGAGATCTCATTTTATTTAATCCTTTTGTTGTCATTCCCTCTGCAATAGCAAAAACAGCTGCATACTCCCTGAAGCTCAGGTTTGTTGATGAATCAAAAAGAATTTGCAGAACTTGCGAGAATGGGACTTATAAGATTGGTTGTGGTTGGCATTCTCATATGTGATTTCTCCCCCTTTTCTTTCTCTTTTCTCACCCCCCATCCCCTTTTAATTTTGTTTGAGATTGAATTTTAGAAAGAGCTTTGTTCCAGGCATAGCTTTTGGCAGTGGGCTGCAGAGATGAGATTTCGTTGAATCATGTACGAACAGAAAATATGTGAAAATTGAAATGACAAGGTAGAGTAGCTTGGTTGTTGAAGTACATAAAATAACTAGGTTTGCAGAGAAATGAGAAGGATTGTATATGTAGGGGTTTATGAATCTTGAGTCACAGTTTTTGTTAATATGCTTATAGATTATAAACATATAGTTATATATTATAAACATAAATGAATAAAATCTGTCCCCCCTACATAACTGTTGCAGCTATTTCATTGTCTGACGAAATGGGGCAAACAGTTGGGAAAAGGTGGCTAAAATATTGATAAATATGCTATTTGTCAGCATTTTTATTATTCTGTATAATTTCTACATCATATCACTGTGTTGCTTACTCTTGTGATAGGAAATTTGTACTTGGAAATAGCTTTCCCTGCATAGATCATCTGCTCCATGAATATAAAAGGTTTACATGAATGAATAAACACTATTATTCCCAGCTTTCACTGAGCACAGTATAGCAAAGTTGTAGACTGTGAAGTCTCCATTTTTTTCTCACTTTCCTCCTATTTCATAGATCTCAAAACTGATGCAGTGCATGAATCTGCACTTATGTAGAGCATATTGCTATAAATTTCAGTAGCGGTGTTAACAGATTCTGTTTTCTCATCATTTTTATATTTGCTATTAGGATTATGCAAAGCCACAAATGACTGATTTGATTCAAAGGATTTGACCAAGTCATTTCTCCAAATAAACTTTTGAATCAAGTCATCAAATTAGGGGGTTCTGAATTACTTTGGAAAATTCAGAAATGGTTTGGAGATCTGATGGACTCTCTGGCTTTGAAGAGGCTCAGACATTGCTTCAGCTTTCCTCCTGTCTAGGTTGAGGGGGCAAATTGACTGGTATGAT
>JANHGC010008099.1:19723-29810 GCA_027560395.1 Boaedon fuliginosus
TCTGAAGCTCTCCAGCCAATAGGAGCAATGTATGCAAATCGGTATTATGAAGAGGAGTGGGATAAAGAGAACATTGCATTTCTCCACCAGTTTACCTCAAACTTGGCAGATGGGTAGCAAAGCATAATAAGATCAGCACTGTCGGGGTCTCCAAAGGGTAGGGGGCCTTTTTGCCCCCAATTTTTTTGGAGAAAGAGGACATTTAAGTAACAAGCAGCAACTTTCTACTGAGCATATGCGGTTTTGCCTTTCTCTGCTGAGCGTGTGCAGTTTTCAAACTGACTGAGGCACAATATTCAAACCTCTAAGGCGCCATGTTTTATACATATAAATTTCAGATTTGCCCCAGCAACAACGGACCCAAGACACACGGAGCAGCCCACCCAACCAAGTAACGTCTCCTACAATGTTGGAGGGGGCATGGAGGCTTAAGAAGGCCTGCAATGGCTGCAGCCCAGTGCCTCTGTCAAGTCCTGGCTGCCTTTCCTCAGAGCTGGCCTGCCCTTGGCCCAGAGTCCGGCCTACCCTCAGCCCAGAGATGGCCTTGCCGGAGCAGAGATGTGCACCAAAGGCTTCAGAAGGCCCGCAGATGATGTGGGAGGGGGCGCCAGGGGCTTCAGAAGCCCTGCAAATGCTGTGGAACAAATATACTTCTTAAAAAAAAAACCGAGCAAGGCCAGGTAATCAGCTAGTTAAAAGAATACATGTCACCCCCCCCCATCCATCTTGGATCGGATTTGGGGAACACTGACAATATCCTTTAATTATCTAAGCCAGATGTATTTATCTTCTGACTGAATCTGACTGAATCTGTTGGTAAATTTCCACCTTTAAAACATTTCTTTGTTTATTTTATCAGATTTTATAAATAACACAAGGCAATTAACATATCTAACATATCTCCCTCTTACACAGTAACAGTTCTGTGAGTTGGGTTACGCTGCCTGAGCCCAAAGAGAAATGTGAGTAGCCCAAAGTCATCCAGTTGGCTTTCATGCCTAAAATGGGACTAGAACTCATAGTCTCCTGGTTTCTAGTCTGTTGTCCAACCACCAGACCAAACCATCTCTTATTCCATTAATAGGATGGCGACCTTAATTTTTTTTCTCTGTGTGTATGCATGTATGATTGTATATATAAATAATCCTGTAGCACGAGGAAAAGAATAATGGATATTATTAATGTATTATCCTACAGAATCAAAGAAGAGTGTGATCCAATTTTGTGGTATAAATTCTGTGATCTTTTTGAAGAGCCTAAGTGAATTCTCCAGCAAGGCGGTGATTTTCCTCAATGGCCCTTCTCTACCCTAATATACCCTCCAAATCTCTCTAGAATTAGAGATGCTATGGAGCAGACTTTGAAGGATATGGATTATAAGGAGAATGGTCCTGACCCTGTTAGCCTTCGGACAGATTTTGAAAACCTGGCTTTTTTTCAGGTATCTGATCCATAGATTTAGGTAAACTCTGTTGTTAGCAATTTGAATGTATCATTTTACTCAGGGTTATGGGCTATTGTTTTTAATTATTTGGCTTTTAATTTCTTCATGCTATCGAAAGTCACTTTTGTGAGATGAGTGGCCATGTTCGTTATTTATATTAAATAAATGAAATAAAACAAAAAAAAAGTAGGAAAACTTCTCTGTAAGAATTGAAGTCTAGTATTATTTGATTTGTCCCTAATTCTCAACGCTAATTCATTTTGTTATATTTATACTTCAGAATAATTACTACAAAGCAATAGACAGGAAATGTAGGTTCTATCAAAGACAGTATTTTAGTAATGACCAGGCCTTAAGATAATTGTTAAATAATACTGTATTTCACTTATATCTTGTTTGCTTCAGTTGTTATGAGACAGAAGAGTGGTTATTTTTAGCATTTTAGCACCAAATTTCAGTGACATTCAAGCCTGGCCACTGAAAATCGTTTGTTCATATGTGAGAGTTAGAATTCTTTGTGTTAAAAGAGGATCTGGAAATATATTTGTCTATTTGCCTTTTTACTCTAGCTAGAGTTGAGATAGAATATGGATAAATGTCACTCAGTAGGATTGGTGGGGACTTGAATTTCGGTCTTCTTAGGCTAATAACTTAACTGCATCACTACAGCAGGGTTTTTTTTAGGGCTGAGATGGGTATGGAAAAATTAGTTATATGATATTCTTTAGCTACAAGCATTGCCTGGTTCCAAGGACTGCCATTAAAAAGCACAGCTAAATAAACAACTTGGGATATGATTACTTTAGTGCATTTTCCTGGCTTTATGCCATTTTATTGCCCTTCTAATGGCTATTAGATTAGGTGTGTAAGACCTCTGGAAATGTACACATTGAAATATACAAGAAAGTAAATGGTTCCCACTGAGAATCTCACTTTTCTTTACTACAGATGATGGAGAGACTAATTTACCTTGCATTGATAAGCCATATTATGGGTGATAAGTTTAAAAACAGGTTCATTCGTAGTTTTTATTATGCTTTATGCAGCTATGATTTTTATTGCACAAAAGGGACCCTACTGGGAGACTTACTGTTGTTATAATCGAGTATTTTTTATTTATTATTTAAAAAGACAAGGTAATGACATTTTTAATCCAGGTACTCTGAAAAGCTGCAGTGTTGAATTACTTTTGATATTAATTTTTAAATAAATATATATGGTATTTCCCAAATACATTTCAAAGATAGGATTAGCAGCAGTGCTTTAAAAAAGCCAATGATAGCTTGGTAATTTTCAGTTTTCTATTTTGCATTCAGTGCAGTTCCTCCAGGGCAATAAAAGTAAAAAAAAAAATCCTACACAGTCAATGGAAGCTTTGCTTAGATCATTAGAATTTTGTTGGACCTGATTTACCACATTTTCTTTCTTTATTTAATGTAATGGATGCCTAGTAACTGCTATTCACCAAGCAATGTGCAGCCCATAATAAAACCATAAAAATACAAAAATAGAATTCAGAAACAACACTAAGACTGCCAATATAAAGATGAGAGAACTAAAACAAGCTCGTACCAGGCCCTGATGTTCACAAGATTAAATGTTTCAAGGGATAAATTGGATTTTATTCATAAGTACAGTCATAGTGACATTTTAGCACAAGAGTACAATATATTTTAACAGCGTGTTTCTTCACTGAGACTCAAAAGCTTGTTTTAGGAAGTAGATATATATATACTTTGGAAAAGAGAATCAATTTTGTGATTATTGCAATTACAAATATATCATAATAATTAAAGCAGTTTCCCTGACACAAGATAAATGGCTGTCTAATTAATAAAATAAAAGGATTTGTGTCTTTGATATCCATGATTTATTTTAAATTCAAATAAATTATTATATTTCAGTTACCAAGAATTTAATGCTTCTTGAAAATCATACTTCTCCTGTTTTTGTTTACTTGATAGAGTTCAGATCTGATATGGGAACTTGATTCAAGTTTTGCCATGAATTCAATGTCTGGCTTTCAAGTTGAAGGTTACATTTTTACCTATGTTCCATATGCATAAAATAGAAATAATAGTGGTCTATTTGGGATGCTATATTGGCAAAAGTAATAGAGTTTTAAAAATGTAACACATACTATTAATATAATTATGATGATATGGATTATTTATAGATGTCCAGGTTCCTTCTGACCCTAACCCCCTAGTGTGGTACAGATATGTAGTACAGATGTGACACTGAAATAATTTCTGCTGCAGTAGGAAGGATCGAATGACATATGAAAGAAAACAGTTTGAATTTGTTGAATTACTTTGGCTTAAGGGATTTCAGTTCAGTAGACTGCAGTCCTAACATTAGCTTTATGGAGAGTTAGGATTTTTTTGTCTTTTAATGACCCCGTAATCCCTTGCATTGGGGTGGTCAGGGCAACTGAATGGAGTTGAACATTTACTGGCCGATGCCCTTCCTGTTGCCAATACAGAGTTCACAGTTGATATTTACTCATTGTGCCCAGAGAAAGAAATATCTGCCACAACCTAGGATCGAATTCATGCCTCCTGATTATGAGGCAACAGCTCTACCTCTAGGCCACTGCATCACTCTATGGAGAGCTAGGATGATAGGCAAAAAGTGTTAGTCTAATGAAGAACAATTTATTTAAGACAATTTTTGGCATCTTATTTCTTCATTTATTACTATATACATCCCTATATTTGGGGTCTCCCGAAGTAGGACTATAACAGTCATGTTTGCTGGGATTGAGATTTTTCATCAGTGTTGGGGGTCCTAAATCCCAGAATCACAGTTCTGGGTGAAGAAGGATAATATGTAGCCAAGAGCACTATGCAATTCTTGATTCTAAAATGCAATATTTAGTACTTGATTCTCAGATGACAACAACATGTTTGACAGCAAGATGAAATCTAAAATAGAATTATTTATATCAACACCTTTGGGACTTTTGACAGGGAACAATAGTGAAAGTGCTTGAGATCTACCTCTAGGGACTCCGAGACTTCCAAGAAATAGGAAGAGGAAGAAGTATTAGGTACATTTGCTGCCTTGATTATTTATAAAAATAATAAAGGAAGATGAAAATAAAAAATAACTATTTGAACAATTAGATCAATCAATACTTTTCATTCAAAGAAGTAAAACAAATAAGGGAAATAATAGTTCTTAGATTTATTTGATTGTTTTTGGGTTTCCACATGTAAATACTGGTAGAAGTAGTCCTCAACTTACAACCACAATTGAGCCCAAAATTTCTGTTGCTAATTGTTGTGAATTTTGCCCCATTTTATGACCTTTCTTGCCACAGTTGTTGGCAAGTGAATCATTGCAGATGTTAAGTTAGTAACATGGCTGTTCGGTAAATCTGGCTTCCCCATTGACTTTGCTTGTTAGAAAGTCACAAAAGGTGATTACATGATCCTGGAACACTATAACCATCGCATGACCATGGGATGCCACAACAGTCATAAGTGTGAAAAATGGTGATAAGTCACTTTTTTCAATGTCGCTGTAAATTTGAATGGTCACTAAATGAACTGTTGAAAGTCAAAGGCTACCTAGGTAGGACATGGTTTTAAACTACATGGACCAAAACAAAACAAATACATTAAAATGCAAGGAGAATAAAGATTAGCTTGTTACCTGATGAAAAACAAATAAAGTAGCCAGTATCAGTGTGTGTCAAATTAGCATTTTAGCTCCAGGTCACATACTTCAAATATATGATGCCCTTAATTGCATAACAGAAGAAGTAATGAAGGAATCTTCTTCCTGTGTGGGCTACCTATATATCATCTTCAAGATCATGTTCCAGTTCCCTTCAGGGCTGAAATATGGTAAGCCCCTGGGAGGAAGTGGAAATTCTCTGTAGTAGAACAATTACATTGAAGTATTTTCATCAAGGTATCCCTGGCACCATATTTACCATCTTTTTGGTGCCAAACAAAGGCCTTTTTATTTCTTCAGAGTATTAGATAGATTAATGCATAAGTTTAAAAAATATATGTTTCATAGAGGCTTTCAAACTATTCTGGTTTTATTATTTGAATATTTAAATAATTTTGTTTATTCTGTGACATAATTTAATGAATATTAAAAAAGTTGTTTTTTTAATGTATTACAACTTTATAAATAAGCTCCTATTTGGAGAGCAGTTTTCCCATTTTAATAAAGAAATAAATTGAATATCTTATAAATTAGAAAGTTGTGAACACATTAATACTCAGGCACCAACTCCCCAAGATTGCTGCAGATAAAAGGAAAACTAGTTCTTGGAATTCTGAATCTCTGGTTTATACAAGGCTTATATTAACTAATTACAGCCATAACAATTCAACAGTTCTAAAAAAAGATGTGTGAAATTGTACATAATACTTGTAACAATTGTAACAATATTTCACAGCTGCATAATCCTTATGTTAATTTTGTGCAACCTCCTAATAAATTTCCATAGAGGTTGGGTATAAAAAAATCACTATTATAATGTGACTATAGCTTGCATTACTGGAATTGTTTGAACCTCTGTCCTTTCAGTATATACCCAATATAGCTTGGGTGTTCTAAAAATTCTGGCAACCTGATATTTTGGATAATAAAATATTTTGGATGATAAGAGAGAATTACTAAGAACTCAAATCTTGATCACAGTAGTCAATATTCTCCCTCAAACCTCTTCAGAGCTCATAGACATGAACAATATTTAGAAGTATTAACATTATTTAAGGAAGGCTAGTTGTATATGTTTCCAGACTACTGATGATTATTGATCATCTTCAGAATTGTAAAAATGAGGAAAAAAAAATGCAGGAGTGAGAAATCTCTTCTATGTTAAGATTGCCTGCTGGTTAAAAAGGCTGCATAAGTGATCAGACAAGAAGAGGTCAAGTCCTTATTGTTCTGATACATGGTGTGGTTTCCTCTCCATCTGTCTATTCTTGACTGTAGCGGTCTGTGCTGTTTATTTAAAAGCACAAATTTATAGCTAATGCCATCAGGCCATAATGTTTCTGAATTGAAAAATATTGAGCTGCTTATTGTCATTTCAGAAAGACAGTATTGTTTACATAGTGGACTAGGATAGAGGTATATAGAAGTATAGCAAGCTGCAAGACCATGTAAAATAAGCTCATATTAGAATTAAATTGAGCAGTTTTCTTTAAAAAATGCAGATGAGTTTTATCAATGAATATTTTAACATGGAATATATTTTTCAACTACAAATTTTCTTCTGGTTATGAAGCAAAATTATTCTTTGGACTACAGGAACATAAAATAAGATGTAATGTGAGACACATTTTTCTATAACCAGTAAAGCTGTCAATAAAATGTAGACTCACAACTAACTACATTTATGCTTTATGTGTATATCTACAGAGTATACATTCTTTAGGAAGGACTGACATTTTTTTAAATAATGGAATTGCCAATTTTTGAATCTTTTATTGCGTGGTGGAAGCAACTACCTATTGGTACATTTCCAAAGGTAAGCATCAGCTGCTTTCTTTAACAACAACCCCACCTAAATGATTGGACTTCTCATTGAGAATTGAAAGCAATGTACAGCAATGTACAACAAAAGGATACTTTCTCACTTTGAATTTGAAGAGCTTCAGGATATCAAGAGCTTCAGGATATCACAATTCCACTGTGACCAAGAGTAATTAGTCATAAAATAACTAGTTAGTAGAATTGTATTAGTTAACATTTAATTTTGGGGACTGAAACAGTGGAGATAAGATAGGATATGACTTACCAAATGAGTTTTATGCTTAACACAATAAAAATCTTAGCAAAAGAGAAGGAGTGTGTATTGACCTGGCAAAATGATAAAGGGAGTAGGAGATAATTTTGTGGTTAACAACAATCCCCAACAAAATTTTGGAGGGAACAATGTACATATTTAGATGTAAAAACTACATTTGCATCTAAGATACATTGATTAGAGCCACTTTTTTTGTTCTTCACATGTTGTACATCAGTAAGCTATGATGAAGTTCTCTAAATGTCAAATGTATCCAATTTAAGATGTTACAAGCATATAGAAAATATGAATATTAAAAGCCACATATTAAAAAGGGAACTGGTGAAAAAGTCTTCTATTAAGTTAAAGGCTAAAATGGGAATTAAGAGAAATGCATATGAACAAATATACAAATATTTGACATCTGTTAAATAAAATCAGAAACTGATGTATAAAACAAGAATACACACTAAAGATTTTGAAAACAGGAAGAGAAATTGTCAAAAAGTATTAAGAGAAAGTATATGCAGGAAGTGGAGCGATAACCAACTACCAATATATAATACCATCTGATCACTTATTTCTTTAAGGCATTTTCAGGCTATCCTTCATCTAAAATTGCTCCCAGAGCAATTTTAATCAATTTAATGAAATAGAGGCTTATTCACCCACAGGCTTATAAACAAAAAATGTATGATATCGAAGGGGAAAGGATGAAGACAGACCAAATAAGCAAGCTCAATCGCTAGGTTTGTTAAATGTTAAGTTAAATTGTAGCGCTTACAAGGACTGCTATAATTTAGAGAAAAAGGAACTTGCTAAAACTGCATTTTTAGTGGGGCTGATAACAATGACCTTGTTTTACATCCCCTGTTCCCTTGCTGCATAATTTCTGAGTGCCATCTCTTTCAATTCTGCCACATTGGGCGGAAATTCAGAGAAGGCATCTCCCACAGACCTTCAAAGACAGGTTCATAAGAGAGAGACTGTGATAGCTCAGGTATATTGATCCCCAGTTGCACAGGGATTTATAGTTTATAAGCAACATTGTGCATTGTGTTCATATATAGAACAATATGCAGTGGAATTGTTTTAACAAGGAATCGCAGGAGAGTAATCATTGCCAGCTATCAATCACACCTTTTGAACCAGCTGAGATACTTTTCAAAGTCTGTTCTATTATTGAGCTTTTCACAGGACTCCAATGTGTCATTATAGTCATACACAACAGAACAAGCACACAGAAGGCACAATAATTTTATCTGTGCAAATGTATTTCTGGCTAAGACAGCCAGTTTGGTGTAGCAGTTAAGGCACAAGCTAGAAATTGAAAGACCATCAGTTCTAGTCCCACTTTAGGAATGAAGCCAGCTGGGTGACCTTGGCTTGTCACTCTCTCTCAATCCTAGGAAGGAGGCAGAGTGGCAAAATCTTGCCAAGAAAACTCCAGGAATCAGCACCCAGTTTGAAGGCACAACTGCCTCCTTTTGAACATCAATCTAATCTTAGCATGTTCAAGGCTTTGTCTTCAAATAGAGCATGACACTCAGTCTGAATTTCTTCCTGTATCTGACTTTGAATTTAACTAGTAGCCATCAAATTGTTATCTATTTGCCACACTGTCATCAAACTTGACTTTGGTTCAGAAACCTAATATCCTCAGCCTTATCAGCCTGTTTTAAATACCACCAAAGTCTAGCTGGAAGCCTGAGAGACACCAGAGGCTGCGATTTTGCAGTCTTTAAGTGAAAGTGGTGATTTTGAACCACTTTCTGTTAGTATCTCACAGAAAAGGACTAGAGCATATACAAGCAGGTTCTCAAAATTCCAATTCAACAACTTTAGAAGGATAGCCCAGACAAACTATATTTTCTGTTACAACTTATTTTCTCTAAAATCCTGTATATCAAATCTCCCCAACCTATTACTCTCTAGAAATGTTGAAAATCCAGGGATTTATAACCTAGAAATTACTAGGTAGGAGAAAATATTGTACAGGACTACTCAGAAATAAATTATTCAGTAATGAGTCTAAACATATTGTACAAGTGATCTGCAAATTAGTGTCATAAGAACTGACCTTTGATTAAGAAAATTATTTGAATCAATTCAACCAGGTTTTGGAATGCCAACTCAATCTGGATTTTTAGCATTGTGCTCCATAATTACACATATAATTGTAAGTACCACTGTAACAACTGTCCTATGTCTCTTAGTGAAATTTTATTATGAAATGGTATGTTTCTCATGGATAAGATGTTTGTAAAACTTATCTAATTATCTATATAAAATGTTTATAATCAAGCACGAGTTTTGAATTACTGATTATTAATGAACAACTACTTAGCTAACTATTCTTCAATCAGGAGGTTTAATTGATCTGAAAGTGTTCCTTTGGTGAGAAGTTGACAAACATCTTTTTGGAAGACATACTCAGAGCCAAATTGTAAGATGCCAATCTTAGAACTGTCAGTTGCTGCTTAATTTGATTTTCTCGGATTGTATGCAGAGAAATAACCTTGATTTTTATTAGTTTGTTTTCAATTTTATATCTTGATCAGTGTACATGATTAAATGTAATAAGAAAATAGGATAATTAGCACATAAAGACCTTTTACTGATAATGTTGGAATGCTTTCTGATAGCATTCTTATCAACCAACTTGTTCTTTAGATTAGTTTTTCAGTACAAAACATTGTTAAGTACTGAATATTTATTCCTCATTTTAAAGGTAGTATAATGCTGAATTTTTCCAAGAAAGGGCAGTTATTCTTGCAGTTTTTACTATGTGGTAGTTATCTGGATTCCTTGCAGTCGGGTTTCAGGCCCGGGTACAGCACGGAGACAGCTTTGATCGCGCTAGTCGATGATCTCTGGCGGGCCCG
>JANHGC010008099.1:29910-42461 GCA_027560395.1 Boaedon fuliginosus
TACGCCGCCTCGAGTTCCCCATTGGGGGAAGAGAGGCGGGATATAAATCAAACAAATAAATAAATAAATAAATAAATATATTATTGTTATGCTGTGTACATGTTTTTTCTCAACAAGTCCCAATTTCTTTTTTGGTGTAGTCCAAGGCGGTAATGAGTTTGTTGGTTCAGGCCAGAATCATTCCAATTCAAAACTGGGCAGGAATTTTTGTCCATAACCAAGCTTTTAGGTTAAGTTGAATCCAGTACTCTTAGTTAATAAGTAGCTCACTAAGTATTACATTTATTACATACAAATAAATGGACAAATGAAAGACTGAAAAATATTTATATGCTTATTGGATAGTTAATACATGTTTGATTAAAAACTTCAGATATCTGAGCTTCATTTTTTCCTTTGACCAAGGTTCAGAATATCACGTAAACTATTAATGAGATGCAACAAATCAGTTTTACAGCTCTTTAAGGAGATTGCAATCCATAGAAAAAACATTGCCAAGTAATGAATTGCTTTACTGTTTTCTGGGTGTTGTTATCTGTTGATAAATACTCACAGAACATGAAACTGGAATTCTGATTTCAGGTTCTAGTTGTAGATCCATATTGTAAGTGCATATTTGTAGAATGGGTGCTAACAACAAAGCATACCCATTACTTTTTTTTAGAAAACATTAAAATGTTAAAAGAACCTTTTTCTCCTAAGTTTGCTTGAGCAAATTATGTTTTCTTTTGAGAGGGAAAGGTCTCACACACCTTTCCTTTCCCTTCTAGGTAAAAGTTAGAGTAACCATGGTATTAGAAGCATATATACAGTAGTACATCTCCACATAAGTAGGACCCAGATATTTAAACCACTCACATTTCTTATGGTTGTTTTGTGAAGTTGCTGCGACATAACAAAGTTCTACATGCTTTGAAAGAGGACTGATCCATGTTTTTGCAACTTACAAACTGTGTGATAAACACAGGCGTGTGTAGGCGTGTGTAAAAGTTTGCAAAGGTGTATAATAAAAAAGGGGAAAGCTAGAAGTAGAATAAGACATGCTGAATTAGTATCATAACTCCACCCATTGTGCTATGTTATGCAATCACAGTTAATATTTTGATTATCAGTCATTGAGACCAAGAGAAAACAAGTGTTGATTGCATTTTCTGTACTGGAGAAACGGACCATTTTCAGATTCATATGCAGTAATGAGAATTTCAGACCCAATTCTGAACATGGATATAGCAAATTACTCTGAAGTCTTAGACCCAAGTTATGCTAATTTAGAGTTTGAAACCATACAAGTGTTGTACAATGGCAATGGTGAGTTTGAATTCTTGTATTTATGAATGGATGAAGAAATAAAGGACACTGGTGAGCCAAATGTTTTAATTTTCATAATTCAGGTGAAGATTTTAAAAAAAGTATTTTTGTCAAAATCTTTTTGATTTTGATTTTGTTTTAAATTCATGAGTAAATGTATGCTATCAAATTAATACAGGTCTGATTGTTGAAAAGTTTGTAGAATATAACCTATCAATAAATCCTACCATTAATGGATTAATCCAATTTATATAATTGATAAGACTTTTATACTCTTGGGTTAAATTTTGAGAACTATATTAGATGAATAGGAGAGCTACTTAAAATATTCATGTATAATGAACATAATAAAACAAAGACATACAGTAAATGATTTATTGAAATATTTGGATATTTATTTACATATTATAGGAATTAAAAAATGTCATGGATGGAGGCAACTCTTTCCAAGCATTAGAGACTTTTCTGATGATTTAAGTCTTTGTGTAAGTGTTCAAGGTAGGATAAATTTAATCCTAGTCATTTTTGCCTTGAGTGAAAACTTTGAAGATTTAATGCTTTTGTCCATTTGTTTTGTTGGCTGTCAACAGTATTCTCAAGCATCTTCTCCAACCTGAAAATTAAAATATGGCAATACTATTCCTATCTTCTTTCTTCAAAGCCCAATTTTGTATCTACAGACTGTCACAGGGAATACCACTGCTTGCACAATTCTGATCACAGATTTTGACAGTTTTTTCCAAGGCCTTTATGACTGATCTGTCAAGTGGTAATTTATAGCTGATTTCTTGTCTTCTTGGTTCTTTAGTGTTGATAGTTAATCTTAAAAGACAGAAGCATTCCCCATTTTGATATATTCATTGCTAATTCTAAGACTTGTTGTTCTACCTGTTGCCATTAGTTTAGTCTTCTTATTTAATTGTAGTTCCATTTTTCACTTGATCCTTAATGTTTATGAGTAGAATTTGCAGAATTTTTACCTAGTGAGGTAGCGTCATCAGCATAGTACAGGTTATTGATGTGTCTTCTTTCAGTATTAAAATCATGATCACTTTCCAATTTAGGTTCCTTCAATATACATTCACCATTTAGTTGTAACAACTGAAGGGAGAGTATGTAGCTTTATCACACTCCTTTGGCAACCTGAGCAAATCTGTTTCAATATGTTCTGTCCAAAATGTGGCTTCCTGACCTGTATATAAGTTTTCTATGAAGATAATAAGATGTTTTGGGATTCTCATTTTTCTGAGAACATTCCACAGCTTCTTGTTTTTTCTAAGATCTCTCTGAAACTATTAAGTTTCTTTTTTGAGGTTTTGAGGTTTCTTGGCTTTGGCTTCCCTTCTTGGCAAGTTCATGTTTCTAATATCCAATCTGATTTCTTCTCTTTCTTCATTTATGGCAGTGTCATGTTTTTTTAAGGCTCTTAATGACTTTTTAAGTCTTGCTTAATATGTGTTAATAATTTTTTAAAGTTAAATGCATAACTTCTGTGGTTTTCTATCAATGAAGTTCAAGATTTTGGAACAATACCTGATGTTCTCTTTGAAAAATGGTAACTATAAATTCAAGATCCTATTGTGGAAACTGACTGGCTTTTTTTTCTTTAGCTTAACTTGAAACTTACACATGAACAGTTTGTTATCTGTTCCAGAGTGAGTACCTGACCATGTCTTTGATGCTATAATTGACTCCTGCACCTCCTTTTAGCAACAATACAATCAATTTAATTTTCATGTACTAAATCTGGTGATATCCATATGTAAAGGCATTATTTGGTTGTTGGGTTGTTGGGTTTGAAGAAATTATCAGAGTGGCAGAAATTGTGAAATTAGTCTCCTGCTTCAGTTTGGTTTCCTAAGCAATGCAATCCAACTACATTTTCCTCTTTCATGTTCCAACTTTAGTATTCCAGTCTTCAATCACAAGCAACACATCTTGGTTGCACGTTTGGTCAATTTAACATTGAACTTGATCATTAACCTCCTCTTTTTCTGCATCAGTGGTTGGAGCATTTGGAGCTTAAACTCGAATGATAGTCATATTAAAGGGTTGTCCACAAGTCTAATCAATATCATTCGGCCATTGATTGCTCTGTAGACAAGTAGTGTTCCTGCTATACACTTTCTAACTATAAAAGCAACTTTATTTCTTCTTTGTTTTTCACATCTTGAGTAACAAATAGTGTGATTTTCTGACTGAAAGTGTCTGATCTCAGTCTGTCTCAATTCACTGATGCCTAAGATATCAATTTGTAGTTGTTTCATTTCATCTTTCACTGTGTTGAGCATTCATGCTTTTTATTTTCCATGATGCTACTTGTAATTCTATCTATGCAGCTTTGGCGTTTCTTTCCCCATATTCTGCCACCAGCAACTAGACATCCTAAAGGCTTTAATCTAGATACATACTAAACACCATTAGTACTCTGATAGATCCTTGTTTCTTCTTCAATAGCATGTCAAGTGCCATCCAATGGGTAGAGCTATCATCTGGCACTATATCATCAGTCATTTTATATTTTCCATTCATATGACTTTCTTGGTAAAGTATAAGAATGGGTTACATTGCCTTCTCCCATGCAGTAAAAGTTAATGCTTTTGCCATTGTTACTAAAGTGACCATCTGCCTCCAGAATCTTTCTATGTTGCAGTTGCCCTGCATAGGTCTTTGTGCACTTTTGCTGGGCAGCTGGAGTGACCTTTACATGGGAATATGTACTTTTGGAATACATACCCAATGTTCTTCATGCATTCCTCACATAAGCAAAGCCGCACCCCATTATGATGAAATGCAACAGGACTTAGGGTGATGGAATTAGTGGCAACTTTAAAAAATATTCTTATGTCTGTTTAGAGTGGATATATTTAACATGCTGTACAGTATACATTTAGACTGCCAGTATACAATCAATAGTCATTTATTAACTATGATAAATCTTGGCAATTAGTTGAGATAATTTCTTGCTATTTGATTAGAGTAACTTTTAACTTTAGTTGGATTTCAATTGTTGGATTTCAATTGCCTAGATTTATTTTTTTCTTCCAATACAGTCATGACTTAGTCAGATATAAAACAGATTAGGCAGATATGGCTGTAAAGAATAGAATAAATGTTTGATTGAATTACTTTTTTATTCAGTAATGTTAGTTGGAATTTAAATTGCACTGTTGCACTTTTTTTAAAGAATAATTCTGTATTTCAAAATTAAGTAACAAAATGAAAATAGAGTTTCATTATCATGATCAATAGTAACAGAGAAAATGTGGTCTGGTTACTTTGATGGGTGCACTCATTTTATTTATTTAAATATACCCATATTTCATATATATTTGACCTGCTGATTAATAAAATGAATGAGATTTAAAACAGGATATTGGAAGAGTGGACAAAATTGTGGGCAGAATTGGAGAAAAGCAACACAAGCAATGTATTTTCCACTTATATTAATAGAACTAAATTTAGTATAAGATCAATGTAATTTCAATATAAGTATTAATATGTACACTGGAAAAAGACAACAACAGTTTAGAAAATGGACATTGCAATACATGGAGACAACAGAATAAAGGATAAACAACTGGAGAAAATACAAATTGTGAAGACCTGCAAATAGAAGTAGAATACCTGTGGCAAAAGAAAGCAAAGTTAGTACTGATAGTAATAGATAACTTGGGTGTAAACCAAAAACATCTGCAGCATTGCCCTAGACAAACCCAGTGTGTAATCTGCAGGTCGTCCTGCACTGCACTCACAATTCCTGCTCAAGGAGCAAGTGGCAGTTATGGCCAGGAAAGCCTTCACTCAGTTTCAGATTGTGTGTCACTTACATCCTTTCCTGGATTGAGAAGTTCTCTTTTCAGTCTCTCATGTCCTGGTTATCTCCCAGATGGATTACTCCAATGTGCTTTACATGGTGCTACTCTTGAAGAGTATTTAGAAATTGAAATTGGTGCATAATGCAGCACTGCAAATGTTTTGGGTACCCATAGGATGGTGCATTTAACACCTCTGCTATGTTTGGGTGCCAGTTTGCTTTCAACTCCAATTCAAGATGTTGGTAATCACCTTTAAAGCCCACTCAGAACAAGGGACCAGTATACCTGAGAAACCATCTTGTCCCAATCACATCTACTTGTCCCATCCAGTCAAGCAGAGGGCATGCTATTTATCCTGTCAATCAAGGAGTTCAACTGGCGGGATCTAAGAGAAGGGCCTTCTCATCTGTTGCCCTGCCCTGTGGAACATCCCTGTGGAACTTACTCCCAGAGGTGAGGTGAAAGCTCACTCTTTTTTCTGTTCTTTAACAGAAGAATATTAAGACCTCGCTTTTCCAATTAGTATGGAGGTCTAAAAGTATAATGCACTGGGGATGGCTGGTGCCCTGAGGATACTCCCACTACCTTGTTAACCTCTTAATTTTTTAACCTGATTTATCTCCACTTGTAGGTTTTGACCTGCTTTTAACTCTGTTTTTAAGAGAAACTTTTATTCATTGTTTACTGTATATGATTCAATTATGCTATTGTAAACTGCTCAGAGTCATTAAGTTGAGATGGGTAGTAAAGAAATTTAATAAATTTTAATAAAATAAAATAAATGCTAAGAGTAAATTAAAAAGATGAGCTGTAAATCTTCAGGATTAAACATTTAACCCCTTGTGTTTCTGTTTCTGTTTCTGTTTCTTCCCTACTCAATGCTCACCTTCTAATTGTAGGCTTTATTCTTCTCCTTCCCCAGAGAGTTGCTCAGCAGAACCTTTCAACATGAACAGTACTGACCATGTGATTGGTGGCATTTGTGCAATATGTGGGGACCGAGCAACTGGAAAACATTATGGTGCCTCTAGTTGTGATGGATGCAAAGGTTTCTTCCGACGCAGCATACGAAAGAGCCATGTTTACAGCTGCAGGTAAGAGCAATATAACGGCTAAGGACTTCTTATTTCTTTGTGTTATGTTGACATATTTCTATTCTATCTTTCCTCCAAACACAGAGTAAAGCATAAGGTGAACACAAAATTTGAAGTGAGGGCGCAATAACACAATTGTGTATAAAATGTACCAACCTCAGTCTCTGACACCCATACTTTAAAATATTTGATTTGGAAGTTCATACAAAAAGAACATAAAATTTGAAACTAAGCCATTGTTACTAAAATGGTAAAGCCAAGAGAGCTTCAGAGCCTTTCTGAAAACCTTTCTAGATTAATTCTGGCCTTCATCAGAGATATCTTGGAATAATTCTAGAAAGTGAGTACAAAAATAATTGCATAGCTAGATGCTCTATGCCATGACATATCTGATGACAATATTTGGAGCATACCAGACCCAAGCAAGCAGAGCCACTCATAAACAATTTGATTGACTTCTCCTATAAGAATCTCCTCATATTACTTGCCTTCTTGTGGGAATGAAAAGGTAAGGCTTCCTGGATCTTGGGTGAGAGCAAGCTTTTGCCACTTGCGGCTGCTCATTGTTTCCAAATTAGATCAGTGCTTGACACTTCCTTCAAGCCTAGCTGGCAGGTTCCCAACAGAAAAAGAATGGATAGTGTTGCATAGAAAAGTGTTGCATAGAACATGCAAAGATAAATAAGGTAATCATAATTGATCTGAAGTATTGAGTCTTTGAAGGTCAAACTAGCACTTTGAACTAAGCCTCGAAGTATGCTGGTTGTCAAACAAGTTTGTCATATTGGTGTAATAAATTTTAATTTATTAATTATATTTCCTGCTTTTCCATTGCAGAATGCTCAAGGGCATCCCACACAAAGCACATTGCAGTAATTATCCCATGATAACCAAGTCATAAATGTCAAAGTCCAGTTTTGACAGAAGAGCCATAAGTGAAAAAGTAGTCAAAACTGGTAAAAGCATTGCTAATACATATACATCCAAAAGAAGTATTGACTTGAAGATCACTTCAAAGTTCATTTAGCCAAACCACAACATTGTCCAAGATACATTATATGAATTGTGTTTGGTACTTACTGAAGGATTTAAAATGTGATTAAACTGGAAAAAAGATTAGCAAAGATTTCCATGGATTTGTACCATAGAGGATACATATAATTTATCTCTTTAACTTGACACATAGCTAGATATATTGCGATCTATATTAGCTGAAAATTGTGAGAGTTGTAGTGCCAACACATTTGTGTAAAGACAGATTGGGAAAGACTGCCAGGTTAGCATTAATAAGTTTAACAAATGCTAGTTTTCCCCTTTTCTGAAAGAGATATATATATATTGGCTGCAGGAGAATAGGAGACAAAGAGCCTTGATTCCAACAAGATACATGTCTTAAATTAGCTTGCGCCAATTTTGGAGCATTCAGATATGAGATCCACAGTTCTCAACAGTAGCTATTCTGAGCTACTGAATTCTGAGAAGTGAAATCAAGAAAGCTGGAGTGGGATGGAGAAAGCATTCTTAAACACTTTGTGTGTTTGACTGCATACTAGTTAGTGTTGAAAAAGTCACTGATGCACTGAAGGAACATTAACTTCTGGCTTTTCATCTTTGGTGCATTCTATATTTTAATGCCGGGGAAGTTTGATTCTGAGTAGAGATTAGTAGAGGAAATTTGAATTACCTTCTCTAACAGAACTTTGCAATAGAATAACTGAGTTGGAAGGGACCTTGGAAGTCTTCTTGTCCAAACGCCTGCTTAGGCAGGAATCCCTATACCTTTTCAGAGAAATGGTTATCCAATCTTTTCTTAAAAACTTCCAGTGTTGGAGCATTCATAACTTCTGTAGGCAACTTGTTTCACTGATTAATTATTCTGACTGTCAGGATTTCTTCTTAGTTCTGGGGTGCTTCTCTCCTTAATTAATTTCTCTCCGTTGCTTCTTGTTCTGCCCTGAGGTGCTTTGGAGAATAGCTTGACTCTTTGTGGCCGCCCTGAGATATGTTAATGTTAAACTCCATTCCAATTTTATTCCCAAGTATATTAAATGTATATTTGGTCTTCAGAAATTACTCATCTACCAGCTTTCACTACTTATTGTTGCCTTTTTGGGTGTCCCTTGTTTTATTTTTTAGTTCTCCTATCTCTGTTATTTTTCTTTTTCCTCAAGTATGACTAGATCTGTTCTACAAAGTGCCCTCTGGCATTTTGTTTTATCCTTTTTTCCTTTTTTGAGAAGGTTGACTAGGATTGCTGCTGAGGTTGAAAAGTACTTTTGCCTCCACTATTAGTGTTATAGATTCAGGTCTCCTTTTCAAGATGTTTTGTTATCTTGAGATTCTGGCTCAAGTAATTACAAGTTGTATGTGTTACTGTGGAAAAAGGTTAGTCCTTTGCATACATGTTTTTGGATTTCATTTATGGTGAATCAAGGATTATGTATGTGCCTAGTTCTACTGACTCATTTAAAACATAGTAGCTCATCTCTTTATATCACTTCTTGCTCAAAATGATGTTGTAATGGTATTCAGTAGGCAAGCCCCATCTCCCTCTCTGTCTAATCAGGATATCTTCCTGTCTCTTTTATTATTTAAAGAAATTGCTTTGCTTTTCCCCATTGTTCTTACATGAGTTTATAACACTGTCTTGGTATGAAATAATGATGTCCGGACAGGCAGCTTCAGTGTGTCTCTGGCTGGAAATGTTTTGTAATTCTGATGAGGGTCTCACTGACAGATTAATTCATTAATTTTCTTAAAAGATATATTTATCATTTGCTATTAATAAAGATAAATGTATCATTTCTAATCAAAGGCTTGGATCCAGATCGGGTTACACATAATATGGAGAGACTATACAGTACTTTAATCTTTTGAGTGACTATTTTATAGAAGCATCATTTTGACCACTTGGAAACTAACAGCTAAAGGAGATAAGCCTTTTTTCTGATCTAACAGGACTCATTTCTTTTGTTTTTTGCCCCTGATCATATTCAACGGCAGGAACGGATCAAAGGGAGACCAAAAGAGTTATCCTAAGCATTCGTGAAACTGAGAGCAGAATTTATATGCCTTGCTTTCAGTAGATGATGAATAACCTAATGGGATTTTACTTGCCCATCAGAAGGAATTATTCCTGTTAGAAGAATGGCAAAGAGAAATGTTTCAAGTCTGATTAAAGGAAAAATACTGGTGAAGGTTGAGAGTCAAAGACATTGTTTTGACAGTGCCCATTAATTGTTTCACTTGTGCTAATCAGGATCCTCCTGCACTTGTACTCTAATATATTTACCCTTGATTCTGTTCAACAGATTTAGCCGGCAATGTATTGTTGATAAGGACAAGAGAAATCAGTGCAGATACTGTCGCTTAAAAAAGTGCTTTCGTGCTGGAATGAAGAAGGAAGGTAATTAAAAAAAAACAGAAATAAAATATGTAAGAATATGTACTAGACACTGATATATCTTAGCTTGAAAGGACAGATTTTTTTTAAAAAAATAGAAGTATACATTGCATTGTTATGCAATTTTTGTTACAAATGCTAAAAATTGATGTGGTAATTTCAAATATACCCAAACATATATGGTTCAGTGGTATCATAAGACAAAAATGCATTTCCCCAAGCTTTGTAAAAATAAGGAGTAGTGTAGTGGCACCTATTGTGATTTATAGATATAAATACTGGATTTAGATAGAAGATTTGAATTAACAGAGTCTCAGCAAATATCCTTTTAGATTAATTTTAGTAGCATTCCTTTTGGCCTCAGCTTTTCACATATAAATTGATAAAACTAATGATAATTTATCTGCGATTGTATGAATTATGATATATTATTATTAATATTACTCTTACTTCCTTATAAAACATATTGGTTGTTAATACTTGCATAAATTATACAAGATCTAAAAATGATTGGTAGAACTAGTTGTGAATAGTAAAACTATGCGTTGAGAATCTTGCCATCTCAAACATGGAAGAGAACTGTGTAGTTTGATAGTACCACCTGTAGTAGTAAATACTGCACTTAGATAAGTAAAATATGTGTTTTACTGGATTCTTCTTTTATTTTAGCATGTAGAATTCAAAGTAGGATTATGTGGTTCAAGATTGAAATCTATAACCATAGAGTAGATCACTTGGGTCAGAGGCTTAGTCCTCAGGCTAATCAAATATCTGAGTATCTACCGTACTTAGATGTTTTCTCCTAAAAATGAATGGCTGAATGAGGAAAAGTACAGAAGAAGGTATTAAAGAGGATTGTGCAACAGAACTTGCTGTAGATTCATCCCAATGCCTCTTCATAGAGGCATGTGAAAATATAATTGCTAACAGTTTATCCTACTCTAGGAAAAAACAATCCACAGTGGATAGATGGAAATTTCTTCTTTTCTAAAACATAAACGTGAGAAGTTTTTTCCATGTTTGTTTCATGTCTATATAGACTGGTGTTCTTATAGCAGCATCAGACGTTTTGAAGATCACAGTTTTTCTCTCTGGAGTTTACCTTCTGCCCATGCAACATTCCCTGACTCGGGAAATGAGGCGGGGTATAAATCGAACCAAATAAATAAAATAAAATAAATAAATTACAGGGTTATGTGGTCATTTCAGAGATTACTGGCACAGTAGAAATCTCTCTGCCAAGAATCTGATGATATGAGGCACAAAACATCAGGACCAATGTAAAGTTCCAATTAAACTGATTAATTACTAATCATGCCTATTCACAAGGATTTATTCAGCTAAGTTTTTGCACTGTCTTGGCATTAGATAAGGGTCAAAGGAATTGAAGAGGGGTTGGACATAGTTCATTTGTGGCTATGTAGAGACTGTAGGCTGATTTTTCCTTTGACTCTGCCCCTAGGTTCTGCCACTCCTCTTACAGATGATTCTGTTAGTGTGCCAGGATCTTTAAAGATTAAGCAAATCTATACATGATCTCTGAATCACCCTATTACTTTTAAAAAATAATAATGACTCCTTCTCTATTTTCACCTAGTCTGCAAATATTTCTGTGGATTTTTTTAAATTCTCAGAAAAATCATTCAGAAAAATCACTTATAGTATTGTGCAAGCCATCTGTTTTGATATTGAAGAACAATTTAGGTATGACAATTCATTGCACTCTGAATGACTCTTTTCTCCAAAAGACTTACCTTAAAAGTAATTAAGAAGAGCTTCTGAAAGTGCAACTGGGAAGACTGACAGGCAGAAAGGCTATTTAATATCACCTGACATCCCCAATTATCACCAGATTGGAGCAAATCATTATTTCAGCTGCTTTATAGCCAACAGGGAAAACATTCGACTTATAAGGGTACCTCACCCATATAGCAATTCTGGGCTATGAGGCCCTTGAGCCCCCCCCTTTAATAGCAGAAGAAGCTAGAAGGGAAGTTTTGAACAACAAACAAGAGGAAACTGGTTCAATGGTTCCTAGTTGTAGCCACAGAGCCTGTTTTTCATTAAATAAACAAACAAATAAAATTTTGGGGTAGGAAGAAAGGAATGACTATCCATGCCAGCTGCTCTTTGTATACAAGTCTAAAATTTAACCCTATTAGTAATTGAGTTGAGGAACATTTTGGATAAAGAGGAAGCTTATACATTTGCATCATAAACAAACACAAATCCCATCTGTTCTGAATTCTGTTTGGGAAAGTTACATAGTGGTTTATTTTCAAATCCAAATGAAATAGCAATGCCAAAGCCATTAGTAAAGTAAGAGTAATAACATTTAAATTTCTTTTTCAATTGCCATTGGTATATTCAAAATAAAAATGTTGTCAGCTCAGTTTCAGATTATTCCTAGAAAACTGTTTAGTTTACTTATTCTGAGATGGTGCATGAGAGGCAATGAGAGACAGCAATACTTTATTGCTTAATTGTATATAATGAATCCTATGCTTGCTTTTTTAAAATAGGTTCTATTGAGTTCAAGGAGTCACTGCCAGATACATATTCACAATCACTAGATATGTTGGATATTCATTTCCATCATCCCCTGCCAGCATAGACATTGCTGAAACATCTGTGGAACACTGTGTTGTAGAAAGGCTAAAGTATAGGATTGCAACATTATTGTTTTTTTAAATAAGCATTTCAGATCTGTATAAAAAAAATTATCATGATAGTCTTCCATCTATCGAGACCGCCTTCTGCTACCATATGCCTCCCAGCGCCCAGTTAGATCCCACAGAGTTGGCCTACAATGGGTCCAGTCAGCCAAACAATGCCGGCTGGCAGGCCCCTATTTATTTATTTATTATTTATTTATTTATTACATTTTTATACCGCCCAATTCCCGAAGGACTCTGGGCGGTTTACAAC
>JANHGC010008099.1:42561-55940 GCA_027560395.1 Boaedon fuliginosus
TTTAATCTGTTGTTCGCTGCCTCGAGGTCCCCTTGACCAGGGAAGTGAGGCGGGTATAAATCGAATAAAAATAAAATAAATAAATAAATAAATATTTTTATTGTTGTTAGCTGCCTCGAGTTCCCCTTGATCGGGGAAATGAGGCAGGCTATAAATCTAAATAAATAAATAAATAAATAAATAAATAAATAAATAAATAAATAATAGTTATTTGAGATTTAATCATCTGAAAACTTCAGTCATAGAATGGTCTTAATGGTTTCTTGATATTCCCATGACTCTTTTGTTCTTCATCTCTTTCCTCTTCACCTATCTTCTCTGTCCTTTATGACTGAAGGTTAACTTGGAAACTTGCCTAGAATGTGATGTGAAAAACCATAGAAAATTGAAGAAATTTAAAGTAGAAAAACTTACCTGGTCATGAAGAATTATATCAGCAAAAGTCTATGCATGTCTTTCATATTTTTCCCAGGTTTTCATATTTTAACAGCACTTCATGCTGCAAATATGATTTCATGAAACACACAACACCCATACAACACTTTCAAGATGAATGATGTGCAAGCTAAGTGTTTATTACTGAGAAACCTTTCGGGTTTTTTAAAATTATTTTTTCCTCCTCACACAGTCTTTCTACTTAGCTTGGCAAATCAAAACAGGTGATGATGCCTCTGGTATAATTTTATATTTAAAGCTTTTAATTGCATTTTATTGTTCAGATGCTGAGTTAAGGAATGAGAAAGATAGCATTTATCCAGTTAAAAAAAACTGGGACATCATTCTTGATTCATGTCTACATGATCATTTATCACTTAGTGTTTATCACTGTATGGCATTTCTTATTATGACCTTAATAAAAGGCCCATCAGAGAACGTCCTTGGCTAAGAATCTAGTGTGTCTTCACCATAAAGTGTGTTCATTCTTCATATAAATTGTGAATACTGTATAGTAAGCTGAACACATTTTTTATTGAAGCATTGGTGCTGCTTACAACTCTTGGATGCAGATTGCTTCACTAAAAATCACAAATGGATAACTGGAAATACAATCACTGCTCATACAAAACGTGATGAGGTTCTATATGAACTAAAAATATACATTGACTGGAACTATGCTTTTCTGCCCTTGATATGCCCTTATGCATAAACTCCTGGGCGGGGGGTATAGCCTTATCCTTATTAATAGATATTCCTTGCTGTAGTTTCAGTCTCCTTCTGTATATTCTTGTATGATTATTGTCTCAAAAGTTCCTTTCCAAAACGCAACACGACTGTTTTTTCTTGAGGAAGAGGAACAAATTGTTTCATTTCTCATCCAAGAATCTTAATCAGTTGGTGAGGATGGAGGGATGGAGGATAGGTACTGACAATTGAGACTGGTTGGTGGGGGTGGAAGGATAGGTTCTGACTGGATGGTGATGTGGGAAATGGACGGATTTTATTTCTTGAAGTCAACTGGTCCATTCATGCTCTCTGTGAGAGCTCTTGAGGCCACTTGGGGGTTTATCTTTGCCCTCAGAGTATATTTGATTGTGGAATTTTCTTGGCACTACTGCAAGAGTTGCATTGTAGATTGTAGATAGGTGGTGTTTTATTCCTTCCCCTCTGTTGAAAGAGGGCTGCTCAATGTTAACATAAATGGCCTTTTTTACACCTCTTCCAAACTAAGGATCCTCTTTATCCAAAATGTGGACCTTGCTGTCTTCAGAAGAATGACCTTTGACTTTCAAATGCAGATGGACAGCCTAATCTTGTCTTGATGGGTTTGATATCCTATGTTGTGCCATTAACTTTTGAAGTGGCTGTTTTGTTCACCAATGTACAGATCTGCACATGTCTCACTGCATTGTATTGCATATATTACATTGCTCAGATTTTGTCTAGGTATTTTATGCTTAGGGGGGACAAATTTTCTGAAATGCTATAGTGGAATACAAAATTGCATGTTGAAGTCCACAAACTAAAATGATCCCACAGCAAAAAAAAATGAATGAAACTTATGCAAAGTCTGTGTTCTCTTACCTGTAAAGAATATAGAAACTCTTCCGGAAAAGGGAGTCCAATCGCGTGAGAACTGTAAAGGGAGGAAGGAATTGCCCCTTTACCTGCTTTCTCTTAGGATAAATCTTGCATTATGTTGTAAATACTGAATTTAAATGTCTTAAAAATATTTTGAAACCTGAATTTCGTGTAGCAGTTCTAACATGTCATATGTGATTAGTTAAGCCAATTTGGGAAATGATGGAAAAATCTGTCTATATAAATGGAGAAAATGGAAAGATTATATTGTGTACTATATAGGAAAAGTGAATCTCTTTCTCAGACTTCTTTCTGCTCTTGGCTTTCAACATTCTTTTGTTTTTCTACATACCATGTTCTACCCACAACCTTGTAGAATTTCACAATAGTTTCTTGTAAGTTATCCATCTTCCCTCCTTTATTAAAAAAAGTTAGCCAACATATTCTTGATATACTCAGAGATTTTTAGTGGGGAACAGGATCTTTTTAGTTTACTTGCTGTTTATTACAACATTTCTTTTCTCTGAAAAAAATTGTAATTTCTGCTGATACTTTTCTTTGTGTATGTGTGTGTATGCATGCACACATGAGGTAGAATACTCTAGAAATATAGCTACTGTATATTGTTCATGCATCTGTAGTAGTCACATAGAAGATATATATCAGCAGATACAATTTGTCATCATACAACCCTCTTTTGCTTGTATCCAATCTATATCTATAAAACAGAAGTCTGGGAGGGATGTTTGTATGTGCTCTATACAAACTTTCATTCCTGCACCAGTCTAGCTCAAATTTGGCAAATAGATAGCTAAGCGTAGTAAGATCAGCACTGTCAGGGTCACCAAAGGGTAGGGGGCCTTTTTGCCCCCTTTTGGTGGGGGCAAAGAAGACACTCTTAATGAACAAGCAGCAACCCTCTACTGAGCATGTGCAGTTTTACCTCCCTCTACTCAGCATGTGAAGTTTTCAAACTGAGGCGCCATATTCAAACGAAGGCACCATGTTTCATTCATATACATTCCAGATTTGCCACAGCGGCGATGGGCCCAAAACACATGGAGTACCCCACCTTGTCAAGTAAGGTACGATGTTGGAGTGGGTGGCGGGGGCTTAAGAAGGCCTCCAAATGGCTATGGCCCAGTGCCCCAGTCAAGCCCTGCCTGCCTTTCCTCAGAGCCAGCCTGCTTTTTCCCCAGAGCCTGGCCTGGCTTTGCCCCAGAGCCCGGCCTGGCCTTGCGCCAGAGACGGGCCGGGCCTTGCCCCAGAGACGGCTTTTACAGAGCAGAGATGTGGGAGGGGGTGCCATGGGCTTAAGAAGGCCTGAAAATGATGTGGGAGGGGGCACCGGGGGCTTCAGAAGGCCTGCAAACACTGTGGCACAGATATACTTCTTTAAAAAAAATGAGCAAGGCCAGGTAATAACCTACCATGTTTTCCTGAAAACAAGACCCTATCTTATATTTTTTGCCACCAAAAAAGGCACCAGGTCTTATTTTTGGGGGATGTCATCCACTGACTAATCTATTAGTTAGGGGCAGAGGTATACTGGGCACACATGTAAAAATGAAGATAGGTCTTACTTTCAGGGGAGGTCATATTTTTGGGAAACAGGGTAGTAGTAAGGGTCAGAATTCTTAAACTATCCTATCAGTTTGATGACCTATAAAACTACAGGGCTAGACTTGTTAAATTTTATAGAAGACAGAAAAAGAATGCTTACTGGCTATTTGATATTTCAGTCTATGTTTCAGTGTTTTATGATTTCCATGCAAATATGTTTTATGATAAAAAATATTTACATGAACCATTTAGACTTTTTATTCAGGTTTTCAACATTAAACTTAGATAATAAACAAGAACCAAAATGAATGAATCAATATTTTGATAGCCATACCAAAATAGCTTTAAAATTTTCAATTGAAAACACTGAGAAATATCCATTAGAGTAAATACTCTTAAATGTTGAAAACTACGAGATAAGTTAATTTTTATTGGAATAAAAAAAAAAAGGTAAAGGAGTTGTTGCTGACTCTGGGGGCGGGAGGGGAGAGCTCATCTCAGTTTCAAAGCCATTGAGCCAGCACTGTCAGAAGACGTTTCCGTGGTCATGTGGCTAGCATGAGGTCATGGAGTGCTGTTACTTTCCCACCAAAATGGTACCTATTTATCTACTTGCATTTACATGCTTTCAAACTGCTAGGTTGGCAGGAGGTGGGGCAAAGATGGGAACTCACTCTGTCGCATGGTGCTCGGTTTCATGTCCAACAAGTGTATTTCTGTTTGCAGGCAGGCAATATCAGGTATTCCTCAGAAACATGAATTCAGATAAAAGCAAATCTTGGGCAGTGTTTCAGTTCCCCTGTGGCCTTATGGCATTGGTAACATTTCTCTCTCTCTCTCTCTCTCTCTCTCTCTCTCTCTCTCTCTGCTTGTGTGTGTTACTGCTTAAAATTTGCTTTTTAATGCAGGAATAGTTTCTTTGGTTCTTCTCAAGAATACAAAGTGCTGAGACAGATGGTATAAAAAGTATTGGGTGTTGAAGAATTTATTTTCCTCAAGCTTGAAAAAGTGTGGATAGAGTATAGGAGGACTATTGTAGGAAAACATGATCCATTTTAGTGCACAAGTATTGGAAGTTTAAATGAAGTCTCTAAATAAGCCATGATATCATTGACTGCTTCCGCAACATATTCTACAAGTAATTTGCTTCCTTGTGAATTACATTCCTCTGAGATGACATAATTACCTTAAAATATTTTTTAAATCACCCCCCATTCAAATCTATTAATCAGTTGATTAATTAAAAGGGAGTAATTGTTAATTCTGTCACTAATGCTATGTACAATCACTGTGCCTTTCATTTCTTTGTCAACATATTTGTCAACTTATTTCAGTCTTTTTTCAATCAGTATGTTTTTTTCTCTTATGAATCATCAGCCACTAAGACAACTTAGCTTTCATTTGTGTGTTTCTGTGCATGTCACCTTGGGTGTGTGCATGTGCGTGTGCCTCTTAGTCTGATAGAAACTGTATGAACAAGTCCCTGCAGTTTTCTTGGCATGCATACATATACACAGGCACACCCTATTTTTTTAAAGAGTGCATGTGACGCACATCTTCCTGTTCAGATAGTGTTTGCTCTAAGCAGAAATTAGTAATTTGGGAACAATATATAGATTACAATTTGCCAGGATAAATGATTAAAACACAAGTGTTATTTTTCTCTATGGCAAAGTATGGATAAGATCATCCTTAAATTTATGTAGCTGTGTAATACTACTTTGAAACATAATTCAATGTAATTCTCTGCATGCAACCAGATATGAATACCTTATGTTTTCTTGTTCTTCCACCTCTTCTCCTCCTCCAGCTGTTCAAAATGAACGGGACCGAATAAGTACCAGACGAAGCACCTCTGATGGCATTGCTCCTCCTTCTATTAACACACTGTCCCAGGCTGAAGTGCTTTCTCGTCAGGTATAGTAATCTACCATCAGTGCCTAAAGTGTTACCTCAATCTCTTGAATACTCTCAGAGTCCATTATTTATAACCATATCTATTCTTTTTGCATTTAGAGAAGGCTCTCTAAAGAGAATTCTAATTTTATTTGGCTTATTTTGTAATATCACTCACTGCACTTTTCACATTCAAAATAGTTAACTGAAATGATTCAGGTGAGAAGGATACCATTATCGCCATCAGGTATAATCTGTAAGGAGTCCTTATGAAATGTTTCTCGAACCACTTGGAGTATGCCTGAAGAAGTCAGAGGAAGGTCAAGGACTGGAAGATCTACTCTAAATACTTTTGCTCTGTTGGTGAAAACTATATTACCATAAAAGTGATATGATATACAAACTCTTACTGTATAATAATACATAAACATCTTCATATATTTCAGGAGATAAAATACTTCTACTTATGTTTCCTTTTTCTTACTCTTGTTCTTCTTGCCTGAACCAACAGACATTTATCACATCTTTTTTCTAAAACATTTTGTTTTCCTTGAAATTGCTTTAGCTTTCACTCCCAACTCATCAGTTTTTTTTCTTCTTCTACAATCTTTTAGCTGTTTCTGAACTGTTACTTCTATTGTACTGCATATGAACAAGATGGATATCTGTCAAGCCTCCTTAACCAAGAAAGACACACAAATTTACTTCTAAGCACTTTTCTTTATTGTGCCATACCTATCCTCAGAAATCTTAACCCAACTAAAGTAAACTACTTGTATCATTAAAGATATACTCTGAGAACCTCTAGGGAAGAGCTGATTTAACCCTCTTCCTTCCTTCCAATTAACAATCTAAACCTTGTTGTCTCTTGGTTCCCTGGATGCACTCTCTTCCTCTTTCTGGACTACATTTTGCCACATTATCATCTGTTCAGCTGCAGATGCTCTTGGAGACACGGTGTCTTTTTTAAAAAAACCCTATAGGATGACTCTCTATTGAAACAGAATTAATATGTAGGCCTGACCTTTGACCTCATTTTTTGTGCGGTGATTGTAATTTTGAACCATCGTTAAACAAGTAGTTGTAAGTCAAGGGCTACCTGTAATTTTTTTTAATGATTAATGGTAATTGTTAACTTTTTTAAATTATTTTTATTTTATTTTATATTTCTGTGTTTTATGTGTTCTTTAGAATTGATTGATTAGAGGATTTTATAAATTCATCAAACAGTAGATACAAATTTACTCAATCTTTATCTGTATCTTCAACCTTTATCTTCTATTTTTTTTACATCCTGTACTTTCTTTCCCTTTATAGTTGTACGTCCTCGACTTAATGAATGTTTTATATTATTCTAATTCATTATTTTTATGATTGTGTTTAATAATGAATAAGTAATTTAAGATGTAACATATGGAGAATGGAATGGAAGCATATTAAATAATAAATATATGAGTTTTGATTAGAATTTCTGAATCTATTCAGAAATAGAAAGTAAATAAAATAGAATTTCTGAGTTCTGAATAATACAGATTTTAACTTATTTAACTTAATTTATATCTACATTTATAAACATTAACTATTATCAAGACTGGTATAGTCTTTTGAATCTTTAACCGATTTGAGTCTTTGTGTCACCCAGATTCCTCTTTCAAGTTTAAATGTTGGCACTACTGACATCAGTGTTAAGAAAATTGCGGGTATTAGTGATATTTGTGAATCTATGAAGCAACAGCTCTTGGTTCTTGTAGAATGGGCAAAATATATTCCATCTTTCTGTGAACTGCGGCTGGATGACCAGGTATGAAATAATTAAAGCACCTGTTTTAGGTGCTTTTAGTTTGGGAAGAATATCATTGTTGTAAGCCATGTGTAAAATTGGCATTTAGTTTTTACTCTACGGCAAAAACCCAGATTGTTTCCTTTACAATGAAGGATTGGGAGCATGAACCTAGTGTGTTCAGAAAGAATGACTATATCAGCTCTCAAGAGAGCAATAGGTAAAAATAGTTGAATTCATGTTGATGTGAACAAACTATTGTTCTAACTTTCATTAATCAACTGTTGTTCATAGCTATTAACATTTCTACACCATAAATGACGATATCATAGAGCAAAACAAAAAAGGTAGAGAGCGAGAAAGAGAGATACTAAATTTCAATTCAATTTAAAATTAATTAATTAATCAATTAATTAATAAATAACTGTTTTCTGTTTATGAAAGACAAATGAATGTGACTATGTAGAATATTTTTAATAATTTCCTTTTCTGGTCCAAGGTTATTTGTACTCCTACCTTATGTTCATGTAACCATGAATAAATTAATGTGTAATTGATTAGGGATTACTTCTCATTAGGGAAATGTACAGTATGGATACATTCTATTGCTTTTAAAGGTCAGGAATGATTCAAACAGTATATTTATTTATTAAACTTATATGCCACCCATCTCTCTATCAAGAGCAACTCTGGCTGCCTTACAATATTTATCCACTTCCTGCCTCATTAGACAGGAAGAAAACGGCTATTTGTTATGAGTTTGGGAAGTCTCTGAGGACCATATCCAAGATTTTGTGGGCTTCAAGAAGTTGTATGATCTAGTTATCATTAGATCAGCTATCCACAATTAAGCAAGGTGTTGCTTAAGGTAATATGAATCCAGTGTCATTGCCTGCTTTTCATGAGATATTTAGATATTAAAAATGTTCAGGAAACAAATTATCAGGAAAATGAATTCTTTAAAAGAAAAGATAAATTTTCAAATAGATTATTGAACTGAAGCCTCACTTCATCAACATTTTTTCTAGGAAAGATGAAGACTTTAAACATAATAGGAATGGCTATAATTCTGATTATCCTAATTCAGTTCTGATTTCCTTTAATATTCTGTTTTTATATTTTATGTACATTTTGTAGTGATGTTTTATCTGCTGTTTTTATATCCAAGGTTGCCCTGTTAAGAGCACATGCTGGAGAACATCTTTTACTTGGAGCAGCAAAAAGGTCTATGGCTTACAAAGACATCATTCTTTTAGGTTAGATTAGCTGATTACCCGGCCTTGCTCGGTTTTTTTTAAAAGACGTATATTTGTGCCACAGCGTTTGTGGGCCTTCTGAAACCCCCGGCGCCCCCTCCCAAATCTCTGCTCCAGCCAGGCCGGCTCTGAGGAAGGGCAGCCAGGGCTTGACAGAGGCACTGGGCTGCAGCTGTTTGTGGGCCTTCTTAAGCTCCCACTGCCCCCTCCAACATAGGCAACTTTACTTGGCGAGATGGGCTGCTCTGTGTGTCTTGGGCCCGTCACACTGTGGCAAATCTGGAATTTATATGTATAAAACATGGCACCTCAGTTTGAATATGGTGCCTCAGTCAGTTTGAAAACGGTACACGCTCAGTAGAGAGAGGCAAAACTGTACACACTCAGTAGAAGGTTGCTGCTTGTTCATTAAGAGTGTTTTATCAGTAAAACGCTAACTATGTTTACTGAAAAGTATGTATAGGACTTCAGTTTGGAGTGTGTTAATTTGTATCCAGAATTAACAATAGACAGGGTTTTTCACTAAATTCTGAGGCAAGGCTGTTTTGCATAAAAATAATAATTTTTCTTACTTTAAAAAGTGAATTAAAGTGTACTATTGGTTCCATGCATTATAAATTTTATTTTGCAGATGAAGTAGTTGATGTTATTATAATTATTCCAAGGGTCATTTCACTTAGAGAAAAATACCTAAAATAGTTCTTCTGGACCTGTTTGCCCTTTTCACAAGCATGACCCTTGAAATGAGGGTTTTATTTCTCCTCATGATTGGCAGAAGAAAACATTTTGGCTCATTTCCCAATCTATTGCATATGGTTTGCATAACCTTTCCCTTATTCCTTTTTTTCTGCTATTGGACATATTCCTTGGGGATAAAAATATTAATATGGTCCTGCTAGACCCTGCTGGTTCATACAGGAGCTCTCTTCCTTTGCCTCCAATACTTAACTGAAAGTTGAAAGGGTTTCTACCATTAGTAGGCAACATCTTACTCTCAGCTTTGAACATATAATCACAACCTTCAGCAATTGACCACAGGCAAACGGAACATGTAGGGTTTTGTCCTTCAGAGCAGTCAAACAAATGTTTTTGGGAAGTCTGTGACAGGACATACATTTGCACTGTATTTGCCTTTCAGCTGTTCTATATATAGATCTACTTTATTCATTTTTGTCTTCAAAAATACAAATATTTAGATGAGTACATAATTATAAAATGAAATGATATTATATTTGTATGGTTACATAATTGAGCAGATTATTGGTGACACATAACATGTGGAAAAAATACAAGGAGGTATATTTATTCATTCAAATGTTCTGGGAGGTAGAAATGGTGATTGGCTCTGTAGTTTTAAGATACAGATATCATTGACCTGATCTTATTTCTTAAGGTAATGATTTTGTCATCCATCGCAACAGTTCTGAAACTGAAATTAGCAGAGTAGCAAACCGGATCCTGGATGAGCTCATTAAACCATTTCAGGAAATTCAGATTGATGATAATGAATATGCATGCCTAAAGGCGATTGTATTTTTTGATCCAGGTATATTTCAGATTTTTCTTTCCAAATGTAACAAAAATTGTTGCTTTCTAAATATAAGTAGAGATGTTATAGGTCATCTAGTTTGTCATCTAGGTCTTTATATTTTGGGACTCAAAGGGTTTTATTTTAACTTATTTTTAAACATCAGTATGCTGGCTGGGAATTATCTGGACAACATCGGATTTATAATGGATATTTTAAGTTTTCAGTAAAACTTTAATGCTCTGACAGTTGAGAAATGAAAAGGTTTTATGACAACCCTGCCTTAGGTGTGTCACCAACTCCTAAAGAAAGGACTAATAGAAATAGAAGGCAGCTTTGGAAACTGATGGAGAGCAGGTGATACATTTTGCCCTTAAATGCCTAGTGTAAGACCTTAGGGTTCCCTCATTTGGCTTGCCTTGAGAGATTATCTGTTGCCAGATTTTCTCTAAGTAACATATTTATTACCCCAGCACTGGATTGTTGAAGATAAATTCTTTAGATTCAGTGTTCATCCTGCTGGTATCCTAGGCAGATGCAGACGATTGTGTGTGTGTGTACGTATGTATGTATTTCACCTTCATTATTTTTTATAAACAACTTAAGGTAGCATACATGTTAAATGTTCATTTATTTGTTTCCTTCTATCGTCTGCAGCTTTATTCCAGAAAGTGTCAGAGGTTTTTCCACAACAACATGGCTTAATATTTTCTGTGATAGAAATAATACTAAAAATCTTAAATTAGGAAGGTGCTTCTATGCATGTGCAAAGTTGTTTTTCTTTGGTCTTTGTGATTAACATGTGATCCTATTAAGATGAAAGGATTTCTTTCTAAACATAAACATTGCTGAGTTTATACAATCTATCCTTTTTTAATCAACAGATTATGCACAGAGACTAGGATAACTGGGTCTTTAATGCAATGGCTGTTTTCAGTCCTACCTACTTACTATAAAGGAGGTTGAAAGACTGCCATTTTCTGTCTTTTTTAAATAATAGAAACAAATTAAGAAAAAAGAAATTGTGATGAAACTGTCAGGGCTGGTAGTATCATGAAGTCAAGAATGGGAGGTCTTTTCTCCCTACTCCTTTCTTTCTGTTGTTTTACAGTTCTTCATGAGAATGATCCCCCCTCTCAAATAAAAATAAAAGCAGGTAACTGAGTTCTTAGTAGCCCTCCCCCTTTTTTTCTAGGTCTGTTTGAAACTTTATTTTTTCTTATTCAAAATCATTAAATTTATTAATAAACAGCTTATATGACATGGATCACTGGAAGGATTTAGTTTTGTTCAAACTGCCTGGGGTTGTTCAAGGCTAAAAATATCATCATCTGGTTAATTGTAAAAGTTAGTTAACTACCTTAGCAAGTTCACATGATGTGTTACCTTCCATCCGATGGCATGGTAAAAGGGTCTCTGTGACCCATTTGTAACACTTCTTCATTCTCATCTTCTTAGAGCTGGTAGACTCATTACAGGGGAGTCAGTAGACTAATTCTGAGAGTCAATTAAGTTCTCCAGTTACATATTGCATATTTATGTAATGTTTCTCTGCCATTTGAAGATGCAAAGGGACTGAGTAACACAATGAAGATCAGGAACATGAGATTTCAAGTTCAAATGAGTTTGGAGGATTACATCAATGACCACCAATATGACTCCAGAGGTCGCTTTGGAGAACTACTGTTGCTTCTGCCTACGGTCCAGAGTATCACCTGGCAAATGATTGAGCAAATACAATTTGTAAAGCTGTTTGGTATGATTAAGATTGACAGTTTACTTCAGGAAATGTTGCTTGGAGGTGAGTAAGTTGATTAAACTATGCTCATATTTATTATGACTAGCGAAAAATCATAAAAGAATTGCCGATCCTGTAGTAAATAATATTATTCAGGTTGGCCAAAGGATTGAATCAGTACAATATTTTATATAGACAGTATAATATGATGGATTCTAATCTTTGGGTCCAAGTTGTGTTTAAACAACAAGTTCATTATTATTAAGTACATAGACTTAAAATTCCTTCGAGCTTCTAAGTTTATGAACTTCTTTTTCATGAATAATGCTGATCACTTGTGCTTTCATCTTTAGTTAATTGTTAGCTTGCAGCTAAGATATACTGATTTTCATCTTTACCTTTTTAAAGATGGGGTGCTAAATTTCTTTTTGATTAGAGAAATATACTTCAGATAGTAACAATCATTCACTTGAATTGATACTTATTTAATGACAATGTTACAGGTACATTTAATGATGCTACTAATCTCCACTCAATTCATCCTCATCTAGCCCAGGATCCACTTACTGGGCAAACTCTGCTTATAAATTCAGTAACAGCTTCTGCTCATACAGAACAGATAGGTAAGTTGATTAACAATGGATCATTTGATTATAAATGTAGTTAGCAAATTAATTACTAAATAATTATTGTTTAATTAAATAATTAATTAATTACTTTTGACATTAATCTCAAGGAATTTTCATTCCATATTTCCACATATACTCTTGTCCTATAGAAGAAAGAAATGTTTTTTTCTCCAATGCCAGTTGGTCCAGAAGTTATACAGAAACAAATCTCTATTTCTTCCAAAATGTCATTGAAATTGTTATCATCCCCAGCCACCCTCCAAGTTCATTATTTTGCTGTGAACAGATAATTTTTACTCACTTAGTAATACAATATATAAACAATAACAATATAGCAGACTTTTAGTCTGCCAAATTGTGATTTAAATAATTGTATTTCTATTCTTTTATTGCCCAAATTTAATGAGATTTGGATTTTTTCAAGTTTTATTAAAAAATAATGTTTTCACATTATTTGAGTTTCAGGATTCATCAGGTGATCATTTTCATTCTAATATTCTGCAGGATTTGAAATTCAAAATTTTGTTTATATATGGACATAATATATCGGACAGAAAGGCGATAAAAAGAAAATGTTCACAATACTTGCCAAGAGTTGATAATTAGATGAAAAACAACTATCAGCTGCCAAATGTAACTGGAACTCTTTATGGAATACAATATTTATTTCTTTATTTCTTCATTCATTCATTCATTCATTCATTTATTTATTTATTTATTTATTTATTTATTTAAATTTATAACCTGCCCTCTTCCCCAGTCAAGGGAAACTCAAGGTGGCTTAGAACAATAATTAAAATACAAACAATAACACATCATAAATAACAATAAAATAATAATAAAATCAACAGTTAACTCCAGTCACACACAATGCAAACAATAATTCTTCTAGGGGATCATCAGTTCCATGCCTGCCGACAGAGCCAGGTCTTCGTGGCTCTGCAGAAGGTGAACAGACTCGGGATAATTC